>WNGS01167104.1:4561822-4571822 GCA_020271785.1 Procambarus virginalis | reverse complement strand
ATATATATATATATATATATATATATATATATATATATATATATATATATATATATATATATATATTATATATATATATATATATATATACCACCTCTGGTGCAATTGTAGGGACCCATAGCCTCGAAGAAGAAAATATAGAATATTCAGAGAAGATCTTGTGGATTCTCACTGAACACTTTAATATTTTCTTCTCCATTTACCCTCATTTACCCTGTTTCTCTCTCCACTAAGAGTACCCTAAGTCCCTCTCCTGAGTGGATGAGTGTATCCTATTTCTTCCCTTCGCTAAGTTTGCATCCTAGATATGCTATAACTCAATTATTTCTTCAGTTTTTTAAGTCCACCTTTCCTACCTTGTGAGGTTGACTGACTCCTCCGAAGAAATGAATTGATTCCTCTTCATTTGCCTGCGTGCAAATGGTCTCTGTTGGTCTCTGTTGGTCTCTAATTGGTCTCTGTTATGTCACCGCACTAACCGCTGCGTGCACTAATTGCTTTTCCACCTGTTTGCTCGTGATCAAAATGCTTCCTTGTGCTTGATAAGTTTTGGTCTCGTTCTTATAGATTATTCTTAGTCGTTGACGACGTGGTTTTCTCCTACTCCTTCTTCTGTCTAATCCCTTGACGGGTGGACGGTAGAGCGACGGTCTGGCGTCATGCAGGTCGGCGTTCAATCCTCGAACGTCCACACGTGGTTGGGGCGTCCCATCCCAAATCTTTATTTTGATCCCTTCCCAGTGCTATATAGTCGTAATGGCTTGGTGTTTTAGCCTGATTATTCCATTCCTCTCCATTCCTCCTTCCCTTCCCCCTCCCCCCCCCTCCTCCTCCTCCCCCCCCCCCCTCCTCCTCCATTTCTTGCCATTTCCGCCCTTGTGTTCACCCTCACAATTACGTGCAGATATTTTGCTTCAAGTATTTGCTGAGTTTTCTCTTCCTTCTTTGTTTCCCGTGAGAGGCATTCTTCATGCTCACAAACATTCATTCTCTAATTACTTTATACGTGCGTAGAAGCATCAACTTTCTCTTCACTTTCTTCGTCTGTCAGTGACAGTGACAGTGTGAGTGACAGTGACAGTGTGAGTGGATGAGAGTGCCAGCAACACTGATAGGTTACAGAGGTTATTCAGCCTCACAATGGTCAATGTCTCTCTGGCGAGATAGTGAACAGGTCTGGTGCTTTCCTTCCCAGCTTCATCTCTACTTCTTTACTCGCTCCTCTTCGCTACTTGTTAGTCACATGTCTCTTCTTCACTCTTCCCACTCCTGCCTGGGAGTGAGTGAAAAAATGAGAGTGAATAATTGAGAGAAATAGGTGCACAATACACTCTATCTGTACTCACTCCTCTATCACAGATAAAAACATGGTCCCCTGTCTTATAGGACTGATTTATACGGGATTGGATGTCCTAGAAGGGCGAGTCTTAGCTCCTGGACTCCGGCTTTGAGCCTCTGGTCAGCTTTACAGTGGGTCTCGATCCTGTTGATGGAGCTGGCGCGAGCTGTCTCCTGCTATGCTGCAGGTTTAAGAACTCATGCTGTATGACTATACAACTTGGATATACAACTATACAACTTAGAAGGAGTATGATGTCAACGAGCTGGGATGTGAGGCCATGCTCTAGGAACGTTGAGCATCGAACTCCGGTCTTGTACGAGGCGTGACCGACACTAAACTCAAACAGATTAAGTGAATTGAATTGTTGTATATCCCTGTAATATAATTGGCTTGAAAGATTCCACCTTTTGCCCTCTGTTCCAACTCCTACTGAACTTCTACTTTCTTTGTGACTATTGTGTCAATGGCTCTAAGAATCTTTCATGTCGTGATCATGTTATCTCTTCAATTCTTTTTCAAATGCATTGAGGCCTATTTCTCTCAACTTTTGCACATTGTTCAGTTCTCACTCTTCAGGGTTCAATATTGAATCAAACTATTGAACTTTCTGTTCTCCAGTTCTGTGTTAATCGTGGAGGTGGCAGTACCAATCTGGGAGTCATTTACTCTCTCTAACAAAGTGGTTAGACTTCCATCTTAAGGTTCTGGAAGGTCACTTGACAGTCAGGAGGTTAAGGTCAGGTCCTGACCGCGCGTCCCTGACAAACATGGCATTATTTTCTACCCTAAAATGATATTGCATTTTTACACTCGGACAAATATTTGACCCCCATATTGCTCTGCAACACCTGCCTCTCCCCCTCCCCTCCCCTCCCCCCCCCCCCCTGTACCAATAACACCGCCTTCTATTGATTCTGATTGAAGTGGAAATGCTTCAAAACAACTCTTGATATATATTTTTTTTTTGGTAGATGCTCTTAAAAGTTTTCTTCAAATTCCCTTGTTTGTTTGGTGTTATCTTTTTGGTGTTATCTGTTTGGTGTTATCTGTTTGGTGTCGTTTGTGAACGCGAGTTCCCTGGGAGGAACCAGGCTGTTCTCTGCGGGTTTGTTTCATCTCTGTGTGTTGATGAGTGCTGACGCTCATCAACACATCATCACCCCGTCTGTACCCGTCACTGTTGCTTTCTGTCTCCTGCTGCATCTTCTCACCCTGATGAGAAGATGCTGCAGGGTGTAAGATGCATTATTCTCACAGATGCTGACATCACTGTCATCAATCTCTCATCATTCTATCATCAATCTGTCATCAATCTGGCATCAATCTGACATTAATCTGGCATCAATCTGGCATCAATCTGGCATCAATCTGGCATCAATCTGGCATTAATCTGGCATCAATCTGTCATCAATCTGGCATCAGAAACATCTGCCGCAGGAACTGAAGTGTAATTGTTAAGCCGGAAATCGACTTCAATGGACACCTGTCAAAACTTAAAAGGATTTTCAATAGACAGGAATAAATGTTTACGAGACGGAAAAATTGGTTTATGAGACAGGAAACATCTGTGTATGAGAAGGATAACATCTGTGTTTTTTTTTTTTTTCTTCTCTGGGGTGTTTGGTGTTGTGTTTTGGTTTTTGTGGTTTTTTGTTTTAGTCTGTTTTTTTTTATTTAATTGTGTTTTTTGTTTTGCCTGTTTTTTTTTTTTTTGTTTTTGGGTTTTTTTTGTGGCTGCCGTCCCCTGGTTTTGATGTTTTTGTTCCCCCCTCTTTGTGTTTTTTTGTTTTTTTTTAAAAAAAAAAAATTTTCTGTTTTTTTTTTTTTTGTGAGACGGAAAACATCTGTTGTGATACGGACAATCCTGTTTGTGAGGGGGGGGGGGGGGGGGGGGGGGGGGGGGGGGGGGGTTGGGGGGGGGGTAAAAAAAAGAAGGGGGGGGGGGGGGGGGGTTGGGGGGTTTGGGGGGGAGGGGGGGACGGAAAATCTGTTTGTGAGACGGAAACATCTGTTTATGAGACGGAAACATCTGTTTGTGAGACGGAAACATATGTTATGAGACGGCAAACACTTCTGTTATGAGACGGAAACAACCTATTTATGAGACGGAAACACCTGTTTATGAGACGGAAACATCTGTTTATGAGACGGAAACACCTATTTATGAGACGGAAACACCTGTTTATGAGACGGAAACACCTGTTTATGAGACGGAAACACCTGTTTATGAGACGGAAACATCTATTTATGAGACGGAAAACAACAATTTATGAGACGGAAAACCTATTTATGAGAGAGAAACATCTGTTTATGAGAGAGAAACATCTGTTTATGAGAGAAGCGTGTCCAGCTCTCGTTCTGGCCAGTTATGGCTGGACAGGTCAGAATACCGACTCTTCAATACCTGCAAAATATTGGTTGTGTTTCACATATATTTATGACTACATTTCAAAGTGGCGCAACTGGACCCAACCCTTGGACAAACACACGTATGTGCCTCCACAACTTAAGGCGCTCAGCCATCAAGAGCCACCTGCTGGAAGTAGCTTCCTGGATATGATCGCTCCATAAGTGATCACTGGATGAGTTTCCCCTGATGCACCCGTTCAACCTAGACGTAAAATAGGTACCTGGGAGTTAGACAGACAGCTGCTACGGGCTGCTGCTTCACTGGGGGGTGTGTAACAAAAGAGGCAGGTCGAGGAACGGGCCGCGGGACGCTAAACCCGAAATATCTCGAGAAAGCTCAAGATGGTAAAGATTATTCAGCTCATTGAATTGGTCTTAGGAGCCAGGACTGGTGATTAGTGATTAGATTTACAGCCATGTCCTTGAGTTTATTAGCAATATCAGGACTGCCTTAATGAGTCCTAGCTTTGGTTTATGAGTGGACAGAGAGACAGAGAGAGACAGAAGAGACAGAGAGAGAGACAGAGAGAGACCAGACGACAGACAGACAAGAAGAGAGACACAGAGAGACCACGAGACAGCAGACAGAGACAGAGAGCCAGACAGAGACAGAACCAGAGAGAGACAGAGCGGCCAAGAGACCAGAGCCACCGACCGCACCCAGAGCGCGAGCAGAGAGCGAGACGAGACAGACAGACAGAGGCGAAAGAGACAGAGAGAGAGAGAGAGCCCGATGCAAGAGCAGAGACAGAGGACGACAGAGACAAGCGAGCCCATGGAGCGGACACGAGACCGCAGCAGCAAGAAAGACAGAGAGAAAGAGGGCAAAGAGAGACAAGAGAGGAGACGAGAGACCAGACAGAAGACAGAGAGCAGTGAGAGTAAGAGCAGAGAGAGAGAGCAGAGCCAGACAGCGAAGAAGAGAGGGAGAAGAAGCCAGAAGACAGGAGAGAGAGAGGACAGAGAGAGAGAGAGAGAGATAGAGACAGAGCAGACAGACAGAGCCAGACAGAGAGGCAGAGCCTTGAACTTTACCGTCAGGAAATATATCTTCCTTTAAAAAACCAAAACCGTCAGAAAGTGATTGTTTCACTAAAAACACTTCCGGGCATCTCTATTCATCTTGGGGTTATCATGAGGTTATGTTGAGGTTGTCTTGAGATTATTTCGGGGATTAGCCTCCCCGCGGCCCGGTCCTCGACCAGGCCTCCACCCCCCAGGAAGCCACCCGTACCGATGGCCTAACTCCCGGTACCTATTTACTGCTAGTTGAACGGAGCATCAAGGTTGAAAGAAACTTTTTTGCCCAATTTGTATCCGCCTCCACCGGGGATCGAACCCGGAACCTCAGACTACGCCTCCGAACGCTGTCCACTCAGCTGTCAAGGCGTCCTTTGGGCCACTTTGGGCACTGGCGAAATAGGTATTATTCCCACTAAGCGTCAATAATTCAGTGTTCTAATTTCTACCGTTTCTAATTTCTAAGTTTCTAATTTCCAGTTTCTATGTTCTACGTTCTCGAACACGTCGAATTCCGATGTATTATGTGAAGGAACTCGTGATGTTCTCAAAACGTTCTTAAAAGGTAAACGTTCTTTAGTGTTCAGCTTCCTAGACAGTCAGAAAACGGTTCCGGGACACTCAGATCGGGTCGTTGGGGCCAATCGATGGTCGTTGTGGGACCATCAAGATGGTCGTTGTGGGACAATCAGATGGTCGTACTGGGCCAATCAGATGGTCTTTCTGGGACAATCAGATGGTCTTTGTGGGACAATCAGATGGTCTTTGTGGGACAATCAGATGGTCGGTTTGGGGACAATCAGCATGGTCGTCATGGGACAATCAGATGGTCGTCCTGGGACAATCAGATGGTCGTTGTGGGACAAGTATAAGATGGTTCAAGACCTCTGAAGATGTTTAAGTGACAATCAGGTGACGTTCTAGCATAATCAGAGGACGGTTCTAGAACAATCGGGAGGCCGTGTATGGTCCAATCGGAAACGGTTATGGGACACTCCGAAGATGGTTCTACAACAATGAACGGTTGAAGGGACAATAACAAGATTAGTTCGAGACCATTAGATGATGGTTACGGGACAATCAGGCTGACACCTTTCGGGAAATCAGAAGCTGGTTCTGGAACAATCACGAGACGATTCAGGGACCAATAGAAGCCGATTGTAAGACAATCAGTAGACGGTTGGGGGATAATCAGGAGCCACATACCACACTACCACCCACACACCACCACTACCACCACCACCACACTACCCCTACCACCCTACCCCCACCACCCCCACCACCACCACCACTACCACCACCACCACCACTCCCCTACCACCACTCCCACCACCACCACCACCCCCACCACTTACCACCACCACCCCCACCACTACCCCACCACCACCCCACCACCACACCCCCATCCCACCCCCACTACCACCACCACCCCCCCACCATCACACCACCCCCCCCCCCCCATCACCACCACCCCACCACCACCCCCTCCCACCCCACCCCACACCACCCACCACCCACCACCACCCCAACACTACCCACCACCCCCACCACCAACACTACCCACCACCACCACCACCACCACTACCCCCACCACCACCCCCCCCCCACCACTACCCCCACCACCACCACCACTCCCACCACCCCCCCCCACTACCCACACACCACTACCCACCACCACCCCCACCCCCACCACCCCCCACCACTTACCACCCACTACCCCCACCACAAAAAAAATAACAACACCCCCACCCCCACCCAACCACCACCACTACCACCCACTACCCCCACACCACTACCACCACCATCCACCACCACCCCCCCACCACTACCACCCCCACCACCAGTACCACCACCACCACCACCACCACCACCCCCCCTTACCACCCACCACCACCACTCCCACCCCCACCACCACACCACCACCACCACTACCACCACCACCCACCACCACCCACTACCACCACACCCCTACCCACCCCCCCACCCCCGCCACCACCACCCCCACACTACCACCACTCCCACCACCACCACTCCCCCTCCCCCCCCCACACCCCTCCCCCCCCACCACTACCCCCCCCACCAACCACCGCCCCACACCCCCCCACCACTACCCCCACTACCACCCCCCACCACTACCACCACCACCACCACCACCCCCACTACCATTAACAACAACAACAACCCCACCCCCTACCACCACCACCACCACCACCACCCCCACCCTACCCCCACCCCCCACCACCACCCCTACCACCACCACCACCACTACCACACCACCACCACCCCCCCACCACTACCCACCCCCACCACCACCCCCCTACCACCACCACCCCACCCCCACCACCACCACTACCACCACCACCCCTACCACCCCCACCACACCACCACACCACTACCACCACCACCCCCCCCCCACCAAAAAAGAAACCCCCCACAAAACCCCCACCACCACCACCCACCACCACCCCCACCCCTACCACCACCACCACCACCACCACTACCACCACCACCACCCCCACCCACCCCACCCGCACCACCACTCCCCCCCCACCACCACCACCCACTACCACTCCCACCACCACCACCACCACCCCCACCACCACCACCACTACCACCACCACCCCCCCCCACCACCCCCCTACCACTACCCACACCGACCACTACCACCACACCACCACCCCCACCACCCCCCCCACCACCCACCACTACCCCACCCACCACCCCCACACCACCCCCACTACCACCCCCCACCACCCCCCCCAAAAAAAATAAAACCCCCACCCCCCCCATACCACCCCACCCCCCCCCCCACCCCACACCACTACCACCCCCCCCCCCACCCCCTCCCACCACCACCACCACACCACCACCACACCACCCACCCCACCACCCCCACCCCACCACTCCCCCACCCCTACCCCCACCACCACCCACCACCACCACCCCTACACCACACACCACCACCACCACCACTACCCCCCCCCCCTCCACCACCCCCCACCCCCACCCACTACCCACCACACCCCACCACCACCCCTACCACCACCACTACCACCACCACCACCACCCCCCCCACACCACCACCACCCCCCCCACCTACCACCACCCCCCCCCCCACCACCACCCCTCCCACCACCCCTCCCACCCCCCCCCCTACCCCCCCCACTCCCTACACCACCACCACCCACCCCCACCCCCACCCTCCCACCACTACCACTACCAGCACTACCACTACCCACCACCACCACCACTCCCACTACCACTCCCACTACCACCACCACCACCACTACCACCCTACCCCTACCCCCCACCCCACCACTACGACCCTCCCACTACCCCCCCTACCCATCCACTACCCCACTACCCCACCCCCACCACACTCCCCCCACCCCACCACCACACTACCACTACCCCACCACCTACCACTCCCACCCCCCCTCCACTACCACCACCCACCACCACTACCCACCACTCCCCCTCCCACCACCCACACCCCACACTCCCACCTCCCACTCCCCCCTACCCCCACCACCCCCCACACTACACCACCACCCACACCACTACCACCCACCACCACCACCAACTACCACCCCCACTACCACACCACCACCCCCACCCCCCACTACCCACACCCTACCCACCACCCCCTACCACCACCCCACCACCCCTACCCCCCCACTACCACCCCCCTCCCCCCACTTATACCCCCCCCACACACACTAAAAAAACACCCCCACCACCACCCACTACCCCACCCCTACCACCACCACCCCACTCACCCCACCACTACCACCCCCCTCCCCCCCCCCACTACCACCACCCTACCCCCCCCCCCCCACCTACCCTCCCACACACCATACCCCTCCAACCCCCCCCCCCCCCTCCCTCCACCACCCCCTACCCCCCCCCCCCCCCACCACCACTACCCCTTACCCCCCCCCCTTCCCCACCACCCCCCGCTACCACCACTACACCCCCCATCCCACCACCACTACACCACCACCACCACCCCCACCCCACCACCATAACCACCACCCCCCCACCACCACCACCACCACCACTACTACCCCTACCACCACTCCACCACCACCACTACCCACCACTACCACCACCACTCCACCCCACCACCACCACCACCCCACTCACCACCACCCACTACCATACCCCACCCACTACCACCACCCCCACCACCACCACCACCACTACCACCACCACTACCACCACCACCACTTACCCCACCACTACCACCCCACCACCACACCCCCACCCATACCACACCACTACCACCTACCACACCACCACTACCACCCACCTACCCTACCACACCACTCCACCACCACCCCCACCACCCCCACCAACTACCAACTCCCCCATCCACTACACCACACTCCACCCACCCCCCACCACTACCCACTACCCCACCACATCCACCACATCCACCACCCCTACCCCCCCCACCATCCACCACTACCACCACCACCACCACCACCACCACCACCACCACACACCCCACTACCCCCCCCACCACTACCCCCCCATCCCCACCACCAACACCACCACCACCAACCACCACCACTACCAACCACCACACACCACCCCCCACCCTACCACCACCCCCACACCACACACTACCACCACCACTACCACCACCACTCACTACCACCACCACCACCACCACACCCTCACCACCACCACCACCACCACTACCACCACCACCACCACTACCACCACCAACCACCACCACCACCACCACCACCATACCACCACCACCACCACCACCACCACCACCACCACCACCACCACTACCTAGGTTGTAATCCAGCACAAAAGAATACATAATTAGGAAGCTCACTTCTCAAATTACTAAGACCAACGGATGGAGAAGTATACTTGTTGTATGAGTGTGTTGTATGAGAGTGTTGTATGAGTGTGTTGTATGAGAGTGTTGTATGAGTGTGTTGTATGAGTGTGTTGTATAAGTGGTTGTATAGTGTGTTGTATGGTATGTTGTATATGTGTGTTGTATGAGTGTGTATGAGTGTATATGTGTTGTATAAATGTATATGAGTGTGTTGTATGAGTGTTATATGTGTTGTATAAATGTATATGAGTGTATTGTATGTGTGTGTTGTATGAGTGTGTTGTATGTGTGGTGTTGTATGAGTGTGTTGTATGAGTGTCTTGTATGAGTGTGTTGTATGAGTGTGTTGTATAAGTGTGTTGTGTGAG
>WNGS01167104.1:4508297-4533498 GCA_020271785.1 Procambarus virginalis | reverse complement strand
TTTGGTCTCCAGTGGTGATGGAATGGAAGCTCTTTGGTCTCCAGTGGTGATGGAATGGAAGCTCTTTGGTCTCCAGTGGTGATGGAATGGAAGCTCTTTGGTCTCCAGTGGTGATGGAATGGAAGCTCTTTGGTCTCCAGTGGTGATGGAATGGAAGCTCTTTGGTCTCCAGTGGTGATGGAATGGAAGCTCTTTGGTCTCCAGTGGTGATGGAATGGAAGCTCTTTGGTCTCCAGTGGTGACGGAATGGAAGCTCTTTGGTCTCCAGTGGTGATGGAATGGAAGCTCTTTGGTCTCCAGTGGTGATGGAATGGAAGCTCTTTGGTCTCCAGTGGTGACGGAATGGAAGCTCTTTGGTCTCCAGTGGTGATGGAATGGAAGCTCTTTGGTCTCCAGTGGTGACGGAATGGAAGCTCTTTGGTCTCCAGTGGTGACGGAATGGAAGCTCTTTGGTCTCTAGTGGTGATGGAATGGAAGCTCTTTGGTCTCCAGTGGTGATGGAATGGAAGCTCTTTGGTCTCCAGTGGTGATTGAATGGAAGCTCTTTGGTCTCCAGTGGTGACGGAATGGAAGCTCTTTGGTCTCCAGTGGTGATGGAATGGAAGCTCTTTGGTCTCCAGTGGTGATGGAATGGAAGCTCTTTGGTCTCCAGTGGTGATGGAATAGAAACTCCGATATGAGCATCACTTTAGGGATGAGAGGACTTTGCGTGGGAGAGGAAGAGATAGACTTTAGAATAGATAGAGTTAAGTTGCAGGTTAATCCCAGGTGAGAGAGGGCCGTCTGAGGACGAGGGTCAGTTGAATACCAGTAGATTAACGTAATTGAGTGGTAGAAGAGTGGATGAGAGGGAGAGTGCAGCACCCAGAGGGATCTGGGACGGGATGAGTAAGATCTGGGACGGGATGAGGCCAGTTTGCAGAGTTGAAGAGGATGCATTTCCTTGGTGGAAGAGGGTTGAGGAAAATGATATGTTTGTTGATGGAAAGATTAGATAAGAAGGGAGAGAGGGAGGAAGGAAGGTTTGGGTGGAATGTGGATTGAAATTGAGGGGTGGAGGATTGAAGGAGTTCACGAGGAATGTAGTGGGTATCTGTGTGAGGCAGTGGGTATCTGTGTGAGGCAGTGGGTATCTCTGTGAGGCAGTGGGTATCTCTGTGAGACAGTGGGTATGTCTGTGAAGCAGTGGGTATCTCTGTGAGACAGTGGGTATCTGTGTGAGACAGTGGGTATCTCTGTGAGGCAGTGGGTATCTCTGTGAGACAGTGGGTATGTCTGTGAGACAGTGGGTATGTCTGTGAAGCAGTGGGTATCTCTGTGAGACAGTGGGTATGTCTGTGAGACAGTGGGTATCTGTGTGAGACAGTGGGTATCTGTGTGAGACAGTGGGTATCTCTGTGAGGCAGTGGGTATCTCTGTGAGACAGTGGGTATGTCTGTGAAGCAGTGGGTATCTCTGTGGGGCAGTGGGTATGTCTGTGAGACAGTGGGTATCTGTGTGAGACAGTGGGTATCTGTGTGAGACAGTGGGTATCTCTGTGAGGCAGTGGGTATCTCTGTGAGACAGTGGGTATGTCTGTGAAGCAGTGGGTATCTCTGTGGGGCAGTGGGTATCTCTTTGAGACAGTGGGTATCTCTGTGAGGCAGTGGGTATCTCTGTGAGGCAGTGGGTATCTGTGTGAGACAGTGGGTATCTGTGTGAGACAGTGGGTATCTGTGTGAGGCAGTGGGTATCTCTGTGGGGCAGTGGGTATCTCTTTGAGACAGTGGGTATCTCTGTGAGGCAGTGGGTATCTCTGTGAGGCAGTGGGTATCTCTGTGAGACAGTGGGTATCTCTGTGGGGCAGTGGGTATCTCTTTGAGACAGTGGGTATCTCTGTGAGGCAGTGGGTATCTCTGTGAGACAGTGGGTATCTCTGTGAGACAGTGGGTATCTGTGTGAGGCAGTGGGTATCTCTGTGAGACCGTGGGTATCTGTGTGAGGCAGTGGGTATCTCTGTGAGGCAGTGGGTATCTCTGAGAGGTACCTTTGTGAGTTGTGAGTCTGTGATGGCGTGGATTTCTCTGTATCACTGTCTCTTTGAGAGAATTATAACACAACCAGAATCTCAGAAAAGATTTACACCTATTTTACACTGCCAAAAAAAAGAGTTTTTGCGAAAGGCAAATACTGCAGATGCTGCTCATGAATTTCTTATTGCATAAAACTGTTTGTCAAGCTTCTGTTGTTAGTTTGACTTTTGAATACGATTTTTTGGGGCTGAATATTACCTCGTTAGGTATTTTTGTAATTGGCATTTTCTTTCGAGACAATTTCGCTGGGTATTCTCTTGTCAAGACTTCTTGCTAATTATTTTCTTGCTAGTTATAATTTTTTTTTGAGATTGTCTTGCCTGCTGTTTCACTACGTGTTCTTTTACTGGGTAATATTCATTTATTTCTCTATTTCCTATTTATTCTCCAGTCTGGCATTCTCTTATCTACGTCGCACTGGAAGTAACTAAATCGTCAATAAAGATATCGGGAAATTCGTTAGCAGAAAATTTATTATCTTCCTGTTCCACGTCATGTTAAAATTTGTGTAACTAATTATTAAGAATAATTTAGTGATTTCTTTGAAGCTAATTTGGTGTGAAATATAGTTCGTCAGTTTCGAAAAAATACTCCATGAATGACTCTTATATTTTATTTTGTCAACATGACGGCTGTAATTTGTAAAAAAACAACTTCCAAAATATAATTTAATCTAATTATGAGCGGATTTATGATGTTGGAAATATATGATGCTGAGAAGTGGGGGGAAAATTATGTGTGAATCCTGGGTAATAAAATAGAGTTTTTAGCTGAATAATGCGACGAAAAACGAGTCTATTTAAACGAGCATTTTGATACTACGAGTTCTCTTGTTATCTTAGTTAACCTCTCGTGGTTATCCTGATCGTTGTCGTCGTTCATGTGTGTTCATGTCTATGTTATTAAATAAGAACAAATGGAAAGAATAAAGAAATTGCTGAAGATTGCAATTTCTCTAGAGAATGACGTCAGTACAGCACTTCGGAGGAGTTTGCGTCGCTTGTTTCAGGGTGACAATAGTTGTTAAGTGTCGTTTAAGTTGCGAGAGTTGTGGCGAAGTGTGGGTTGAAGGTGACAAGTTGTGTGGCGTGCTTGTCGATGCTTGTCACCTCGATTGAGTGTTAGTCAACTTGGCCATTGTAAGAGACCATTAGAGCGAGACAGAAAGCCCTTTAAGGAATTCAAGTAAAGTTTCTTGTTCCAGGCTTCGCTTTCAAACTGGAAATGCAATTCAACATAAATATTCATTGATCAGACCTCACTACGCTCTCTGTCGGTCCAGGCGCCAGAATCTCGCACTTACATCCACTGAAGGAAAAGATTTCGAGCAGTTTTCCTCAACAATTCCACCAACGCCACTCGGAATGTCAGGAAAATAGAATTTCCAATCCATTGTCTGACAGTTTACAGGTAATAGAGAGTCTTGGAGAGCGAGTTTCACCAGATCTAAGATGAACTTTTCAACACCTCTTTTCCCTCTGCTTTTAATGATAGATTATACACGATGATTTCTTAGTTTGTGTCGTGATTAATGAATGAAATAATCAGTGAAATGAAGAATGCGGTAGTGAATGTTAATAGGTTCTTATGGAGTAATGTTCTTCAAGGTTTTTGTTATTGCATGATCAACATTGCCTGCTTGAAATGTGTGAAGAGTTTATTTGTTCAGCTACAACATTTTTTCATGTTGATAATTTGTGTTGCTGTTCAACTTTAATCTTTATTATTAAAACAATTATTTTAGACTTTTTTCAGTGCTTCTCGTTTGTAATTCTGATAATAAAAGAGCAATTTAGCTTTTTGGACATTTTTATAATTAATGTTCCTAGGTGAACAAGCGGGTTGGAACGTGTGTACTCACCTAGTTGTGCTTGCGGGGGTTGAGCTCTGGCTCTTTGGTCCCGCCTCTCAACTGTCAATCAACAGGTGTGCAGATTCCTGAGCCTATTGGGCTCTATCATATCTACACTTGAAACTGTGTGATTCCTGATAACAGCCTCCACCACATCACTGTCTAATGCATTCCATCTGTTAACTACTCTGACACTGAAAAAAGTTCTTTCTAACGTCTCTGTGGCTCATGTGGGTACTCAGTTTCCACCTGTGTCCTCTTGTTCGCGTAACTGTTAAACAGTTTATCTTTATCTACCCTGTCAATTCCTCTGAGAGTTTTGTAGGTTGTGATCATGTCTCCCCTTACTCTTCTGTCTTCCAGTGTCGTGAGGTGCATTTCCCGCAGCCTTTGCAAGTAACTCGATGCTGGGGCTGCATACTCCAGGATTGGTCTTACATATGTGGTATACAAGGTTCTGAAGGATTCCTTACACAGGTTTCTGAAACTCGTTCTGATGTTACCCAGACTCGCATAGGCCGCTGATGTTATTCTTTTGATGTGGGCTTCAGGAGACATGTTTGGCGTGATATCAACTCCCAGATCTTTTTCTCTGTCCGTTTCGTGAAGGACTTCATCTCCCATTCGATATCCAGTGACTGGCCTCCTAGTTTCATTACCTTACATTTACTTGGGTTGAACTTTAGTAGCCATTTGTCGGACCATTCCTTCAGTTTGTCTAAGTCATCTTGTAGCCTCATACTATCCTCCTCTGCCTTGATCCTCCTCATTATTTTTACATCATCAGCAAACATCGAGAGGAACGAATCAATTCCTTCTGGGAGATCATTTACGTATATCAGAAGCAGTATAGGTCCAAGGACTGATCCCTGTGGGACTCCACTGGTGACTCCCCGCCACTCCGAGACCCCACCCCTCACAGTGACTAGCTGTGTCTTGTACTTGTAGACATACTGTTTGTGTTTACCTACTAGTGCTCACCTATTTGTGCCCATTGATACCTCGACTACCATAGCTGAAGAACGTGAAGTTATGCATCTTATAACACAAGCTCACAAACTGTCATGTCGTGTCATCCAGAGGTTACAGAGAAGCCTCTGTAATCTATGGTTACAGAGGCTTCTGATTACTCGCTGATTAATGATCGTCTCACAGGAAGCTCGCTTCACTAGCTCTCAACACCTCGGGAGTAATCACAGGTGACTGAGTCACAGAGAGACTTGAGTTTGAGTGACTTAAGTTCTTAACTTAAAATGTTCAAAACGTTTTCCTTTTCTTGAAGTGTGTCAGTGTCACGTGTCAGTGTCACGTGTCAGTGTCACACGTGTCAGTGTCACGTGTCAGTGTCACGTGTCAGTGTCAGTGTCACGTGTCAGTGTCACGTGTCAGTGTCACGTGTCAGTGTCACGTGTCAGTGTCACGTGTCAGTGTCACGTGTCACGTGTCAGTGTCACATGTCAGTGTCACGTGTCAGTATGTGTCACGTGTGTCCTCTGCTCGGATGACACACACACACACACACCTGTCAACCACCCACGTATACACCTGTCATTCATATATTTAATTTTTCCGACATCATATCGCGCCATTCATGGGCTGAAATATGTTTAATAAAAAGGGTTTTACCTCCAACTTTCCTAACTTTCAACTGCCCAAAGCCCAGCCACTTGAGCTGGACGGTAGAGCGACGGTCTCGCTTCATGCAGGTCGGCGTTCAATCCCCCACCGTCCACCACACGTGGTTGGGCACCATTCCTTCCCCTCCGTCCGATCCCAAATCCTTATCCTGACCCCTTCCCAGTGCTATATAGGTTTTGGCTTGGCGCTTTTCCCCTGATAGTTCCCTTCAACAATCCAAGGATTTTAGGAGGATGACAATCCATCCTCCTTAAATGAAATTACTTAGACTATTTGAGTGAAAGTTCCAATAAGTAGTTATGGAGCTCAAAAAAAATATATTTTTATATATATATTTATATATTTTTATTATCTAAAATATATATATATATATATATATATATATATATATATATATATATATATATATATATATAATCCCAATGTCAGCAACCGGCACTCGTCTCACACCGCAGGCCCTCCGAATTGCCGTGGCTCTCCGTCTCGCTGCCCCAATCCACACCGAATACAGGTGTATTTGCGGCGAGGCAGAGGCCGACAGGTACGGACGGCATGGCCTTCTCTGCCAAAGGACAGGAGGATGGCATGCAAGACACGGCGAGGTCAATGACATTATTAAGAGAAGCCTTACCACAGCCGGCTGTCCAGCAGAGAGAGAGCCCCGGTACCTAATGTCCCACAACTCTAATGAGCCTGTCGGTCGCCCAGATGGAATCACGGTGAACCCCTGGAAGAATGGTAGACAGTTGGTGTGGGACTACACTTGCGTCTCAACTCTAGCCAATACCTATGTTGACTTCAGTGCTACTCAAGCAGGAGGAGCTGCCAATCACCGGGAAGCGGCCAAGTCACGTAAATACAGAGACCTTGAGCACCACTACAATTTTGTCCCCATTGCCTCAGAGACACTTGGTGCCTGGGGTAAAAGTGCTGCTAGCTTTTTGAAGGAGTTGGGGTCTAAGCTAATCGAAACAACTAGAGACCCTAGAGCTGCCAGTTTTCTTTTTCAGCGCCTCAGTGTGGCAATCCAGAGAGGAAATGCTCACTGCATCCATGGTTCCTGCCCGCCATCTGAGGAGCTGGAGGAGCTTTTCAACTTGTGACAAGCAGGCTTGTACCCTGCATGTAATCAATACTGTAACTTTTTTGTGTAATGACATTTTCAAATAAAGTTAGATAAATATACACACATACCAAAAGAATAGGGGTGGTAGGAGAGGAAAATATCAAAGTGTTCAGTGAGGATCCACAAGGTCTTCTCTGAGTACTCTTTATTTTCTTCTTCGAGGCTATGGGTCCCTACACTTGCACCAGAGGTGGTACCCATTAAAAAAAAAAAAAAAATATATATATATATATATAATATATTTTTATTATATAAAATATATATATTTTTTTTGGATTTCGACAACTGGGAAACTTTTTTAAATTAAAAACCTAACCTTTTTTATCATTTTAGGTCTAATACACGATTTTTTTTGGCCTATTTGTGCTATACAAGGCCTAGGAATTTTTAAGTTTAATTTTTATTCAGGGCTCTATGCAATTTTAAGTAAAAAAAATAAATATTGGTGATCCATCACTACATATTGGCACTTTTGACCAAATTGTTACATTTTGTTATGTCATTTCAGGAGGTTTTGTTAAAATATGAATAAGCTCCATATTCATATCTAACCAGCAGAGGCCAGATTCACGAAGCAGTTACGCTAGTACTTACGAACCTGTACATCTTTTCTCCATCTTTGGCGGCTTTGTTTACAAATATTAAACAGTTAATGAGCTCCGAAGCACCAGGAGGCTGTTTATAACAATAACAACAGTTGATTGGCAAGTTTTCATGCTTGTAAACTGTTTAATAAATGTAACCAAAGCCGTCAAAGATTGAGGAAAGATGTACACGTTAGTAAGTGCTTGCGTAACTGCTTCGTGAATCTGGCCCCAGGTTCGTAAGTGCTTGCGTAACTGCTTCGTGAATCTGGCCCCAGGTTCGTAAGTGCTTGCGTAACTGCTTCGTGAATCTGGCCCCAGCTAATTGGTGGTTTGGTGGTTAGTCACGTTCAAACAGGAATCACAGCTTAGTAATGTTAAGCACGTTAGAGTTTACCAGATCACACACTAGAAAGTGAAGGGACGACGACGTTTCAGTCCATCCTGGACCATTCTCAAGTCGGTTGTTGAGAATCGACTTGAGAATGGTCCAGGATGAACCGAAACGTCGTCGTCCCTTCACCTTCTAGTGTGTGGTCTGGTCAACATACTTCAGCCACGTTATTGTGACTCCTCGCTTGCATAAGTTAGAGACCAACTGGTACCATTTGATCAATATAACTCAATGTTGAAGGACATGGCATTGCAACGTGGCATGACATTCAAAAACTGTCATATTCTCCGTTCTTGTCACCGGGAAGGAAGGAAGGAAGGAATTATCAGGGGGAAAGCGCCAAGCCATTACGACTATATAGCACTGGGAAGGGGTCAGGATAAGGATTTGGGATGGGACGGAGGGAAGGAATGGTGCCACAACCACTTGGACGGTCGGGGATTGAACGCCGACCTGCAAAGCTTGTTTGACAGCGTTTGTCCTCTACTAACTAAGCTTAACTAGGCTTGGAGTGTGAGAAAGCAGAGTCCTTCTTCACTTGCTGTTTCTGCTTGGTTTATTAAATTATTTAATTATCTATTTATGGAGTTCATGCAGGTCTGCTACATACACAATTATGTTCCATTAGTGGAACTTTATAATTGTTAATTAATAGAGATGATGTTAAATTGTTAATATAATACAACTTTTTTGATACACTGTGTTTTAAGTTCAATTTTGGCCATGTATTTTTCTGTGATTTTTTGGGTGTTTAGAATGTGGAACAATGTTTGTTTTTTAAATATACTCTACATATATATAATACATGGATGCTGCCACCATCTCCCCCCCCCTTCACTGTCTCGGGTGAGGAGGAGACAGTGAGGGGAGAGACAGTGAGACAGTGAGGGGGAGAGACAGTGAGGGGGGAGAAGAGGGAGATGTCTCCACACTCTCACTTCCTCTTCCTCTCTACCTTCTCTCAACTCCTAAATCTCTCTCCTACCTTACATTTTCTCCTCTTTATCCTTCTGTCCACCTGTCTTCCCATCTTCCCTTTCTTCTCTTCAAATATCCCCGCCTCTGCTCTCTTCTTTGTACCCTTCTCGCTCTAGATCTGTCCGTCTCTGTCTGTCTCTGTCTGTTGTTGCTGACACGTCTCTGTGTTTCTGTTTGGCTTCCTGTCTCTATCCCTGGTCGGCCCTGTCACTCATCTCGTCTATGTTCCTGTTTTTTTCTGTATGTATGCCTGTCTCTGTCTCTGTGAGGTCAGCAGCACTCCACGTTGCAATTCTTTTGACCATGTCGTGGAACACTGGACTATAGAGCTCGTCTGGGAACACTCCGTTCACAGGTTCGAACCCCATCAAGGCTCCTGTGGATTTGTTCTGTGATATATCACGATAATATAATTTCTCTATGTCATTCAGGCATGTTTCCTTTCACCTGGTGCTTCTGTCCACCTAGCAGTCAATATATATATACCAGGAATTAGTTAATTGTTATATCGTGAGAAGGGCAGTCATTGCCTANCCCTACCCTACCCTACCCTTCCCTACCCTACCCTACCCTACCCTACCCTACCCTACCCTACCCTACCCTAGCTTGGTAATATTCCCCTCACAACAGTTCCTTTTCTCTGGTTGTTGCATCGTTTTTCATCTCTTACCCTTGGGCAACTTTATTACCTCTCTGCTTCCCCTAGTCATTATATTTCTTGCCTGTCAGTCTTCATGATCTCCTCCTTCTCTCTCTCTCTCTCTCTCTCTCTCTCCCATTTATCCACGTTTATTTTATTATTTCCTTCTGCACCACAGTTAATCTCAAGGAGAATGTTGGTCTTATTACTAATATATATATATATATATAATATTATATATATATATAATATATATATATATATATATATATTATATAATGTGTGTGTGAATTTCTGGTTAGCAAACGTTTCTTTTAGCATATTTGGTTAAATATGACCGTATTGCTTCCGATGTTTAAAGTATAAGTAATAGTATAAGTATAGTATAAGGTATGGAACCCCTTCAAGGTGTGCAGTGACAACCACAGACCAGTCATACTGAAAGGTCGCACACTCTCGCATGACCGAGTATGTATTACTAGTTGTCATTACTGGTAATTAACACTGTATGATGGGGTCAGTGGTACGACGCATTTGTTCATTGGTTCGAGTGTTTATGAAGCATTGGTCAGGACTTCTCACCAGTGCAGTTCTATGGAGGCCTTTTTGACCTTTGTATTGGCTTCTGAATCACTTTTTTCTCGTTTGTGGTTCAATAATTGTGTTAGATGTGGCAATAAATTACCAGAATTCATTTGTTCATGTAAAGGAAGCTTAGTTCTCTCAAGTGGATCACTGAGACTATTTGAGTCTGAGTGATCAAAACTGATCGAGTGTTTTTGAGTTTGAGTGAAAAAGAGTGGATCACTGTTTTTGTGATTTATGTGTCAAAATGGAATCATGATTCTGGGCCTTTTTCAGTAGAAATTTGATCAATGAGCTTATGTAATTTGATATGTAATTTAAACTAATCACCAGATGAGTTACTGCGACCTTGCGCCCAAACTCTACCAGTGATGACAACAACAGGTTTGTTATAATGTCTCAAGTTTTCAAGTTCTGAGACACACAGAAAAGGGGAACTTGACAGCCGTTCAGGAGGACTCATATGAGTGATAGGATTAAGTTCAGAAGGACTGGAAAATGGTCCAGGACGAACCGAACCGTCGTAGTTTCTCCATCCTCTGATGTGCAGTTCGGCCATCATTAAGCTGTTCCAGCCTTAATGAAAGAGCTTAAGAAGAGAGTTAACCAATCCACGCACTAGAAAATGAAGGGACGATGACGTTTCGGTCCGTCCTGGACTATTCTCAAGTCGATTGTCGTCTTGAGAATGGTCCAGGACGGACCGAAACGTCGTCGTCCCTTCATTTTCTAGTGTGTGGATTGGTCAACATACTTCAGCCACGTTATTGTGACTCCTCGCCTGGTTAAGAAGAGAGACTGGAAACCCTTGTTGATAGTCTTATATCTCTCCTAAGATAGATGGATGTAATTAAGAGTAAAAATACGGTCAAAATCTCATACTATCATCCATTATACGGAGCAGATAAGCTGGTTGATGTTTGAGATCTCATCTCCAGCTTCAGGAGACTTATTCAGAGTAAGCGGAACAAGCTTCTTGTTAAATACGATAGTTGAGAAAGGGTGTTTAACTTGGTGCTTCGTAAGAGAGGCGACGACTGTAACAAGCACTTTATGTGTACTTCATTGGTATATGTATATGATATGTCCCATGCCCAGGAAGAAAATGGAATGATGTGATATACCGTGTGAGCTTCTTATAGTACCAAGTCATCCTTTGCTTATATTATATGAATGGTCTTAATATTCCAATTCCTAAGTTTATCACAACTTCTTACGCTCTATTTCCCATAATAATATGTTTTTTTTAAGAGTGTACAGAGGATGCTCGAAATTTTTAAAGCCATAGACCTAAACATTATCTATTCAGAAAGATTGCCCAAACATTGCATTATCTATTCAGAAAGACCCAAACATTGCATTATCTATTCAGAAGGACCCAAACATTGCATTATCTATTCAGAAAGACCCAAACATTGCATTATCTATTCAGAAAGACCCAAACATTGCATTATCTATTCAGAAAGACCCAAACATTGCATTATCTATTCAGAAAGACCCAAACATTGTCTATTCAGATAGACCCCTTTGCGTTATCTATTCCATGGCTTCAGGCAAGGCAAAGTGTGTATAGCATCACACTACAGCTTCCTCTTCCTTCACACTGAAAAGTCCTACACCACTTTCCTGCAGGTAAAGTCTGCCTTTGACAGTTGAAGTTGCGTGTCTCATCAGAGAAGTTTTCAGAGCAGGTGGTGGGAAGGTGGCTTATTTGCTGTATAATAAATACATTATTTTATTATTAAAATATCTAACAATTTTAGATATTTATTTATTTGGTATTTATCTTGTATTATTTATTAAAAATATGATTGCTATTTATTGTTATTTATCTAACAGCAAGTTATGCTGTAGTTTATTTAAAGCATTATTCAACGCACTTGACAGGGGTGGCGTTATCCATCGATCTTGAGGTTATCTTAAGATGATTTCGAGGCTTAGCGTCCCTGCGGCCCGGTCCTCGACCAGGTCTTCGTTTTGGTAAACACTCCCAGGAAGCAGCTCGTAGCAGCTGTCTAACTCCCAGGTACCTATTTACTGCTAGGTGAACAGGAACATTCAGGGTGAAAGAAACTCTGCCGATTTGTTTCCGCCTCCGTCGGGAATCGAACCCGGAAACTTAGGACTATGAATCCCGACCGCTGTCCACTCAGCCGTCAGGCTAAATATAATGATTTATCTGTGGCGGTATAATGATTCATTGCACTGGGTATAGAGGCAGACATTACTAAAATATTCATGACTTTTAACCGTGTTTAAAGTAATATTTTGTCATCTCAGTTAAGACAAATTAATCTGATTTGGGGCTCATCCCGAGGGGGAAGGAATTGCTCGCAACATGCAACTGCTCAATGACTCTAACAAGCTGAGAAGAGAAGATGATTCTTCTTCTTCTTGATAGTAGTTGCAGTTTGCATGAAGGGTTTGTCCTCCCTGATGATTGCACTGAGAAGATTCAAATACCTTGGTCATCACGACCCCCGGTACGACCACAGTGTGGGCCAGACTGGGTCGTTAGTGAAGCTGTTGGACCAGGGCTCTTAGGGACTGTGGCAGGTCTTATCCCAGCTTATCCCAGCTTATCCCAGTCCCTGGATCCCCCGCCTGCGCGTCGGGAACGAAGCCAAAGTGCAATATATACCAAGAGAGAGACAAGAGTGGAACTTCCAGCACTGTGGGAGATCACCTCATTCTAAACTACGACTACTTGCTTCCCACATACACCCCCCCAAGATGACAATTAAGGATCATCTGATGCCTCGCTTCTAAGCGAGGCCTTGAGCCAGACTGATCCTGTGCTCTGAGAGAGCTGCTTCTCCCACACCTTTTACACTGATGGATCCAACATCACGCCTCAGGTGATGCTGGGAGTGTAATTGTCATGGCAACGATTTCTCCTCTGAGTGTGACGTTCACTATCCTATCTCAGCTTCCAGCCTGAGTTATTCCCTTTACTCTATGCACTCATATATGTACATATAACCATCGTTATCGTATCGTGTGTTTCTGTTATCCTGCTTCTGAAACAAGGTACATGTACAATTAAAACCTAATATTAATTGGATAATAGTAATTACGTTCACGGGGACAGGAAGCCTGTGTATATTCAGGCTTGTACCCATGTCTTCCCCTACCCCCTAGGTCGAACTACTGACCTACCTAGAACAGTTGCCTGATTCCCGGGTACCTATTTACCGTTGCATTAGGTGAAAGGAAACGTGTCCAACCGCATTTGTCAGGGAATCAAACCTGGGATCGTTGATTGTGCGTCGAGAGCGTAACCACTGTGCTATCGTCAATGATCCCTCAGTGGCAATCTTTCTGCATGTGTGTTATCTTTCTGCATGTGTGTTATCTTTCTGCATGTGTTTTATCTTTCTGCATGTGTGTTACCTTTCTGCATGTGTGTTATCTTTCTGCATGTGTGTTACCTTTCTGCATGTGTGTTATCTTTCTGCATGTGTGTTATCTTTCTGCATGTGTGTTATCTTTCTGCATGTGTGTTATCTTTCTGCATGTGTGTTATCTTTCTGCATGTGTGTTATCTTTCTGCATGTGTGTTATCTTTCTGCATGTGTGTTATCTTTCTGCACGTGTGTTATCTTTCCTGCCTTTCAATCTGTACACTGATGCTGCTTCAACAATATATCTTTTTAATCCGTTCTTTCCAGTTACAACTTTTCGCTAAAAAGTTTCTTGTTACATCTGACTTGTTTGAGTTTCTAATTTCCAAACTTAAACATTCAGTTCACTATTACCTATTTTCAGCGTTTAACCTAACCTATCCTGATTGTTGGTTGCTCTGATAGTCTTCTGAATGGCTGTCACACTCCTTCACACCCCTTGTTCACATCCCTTGTTCATTGTTTTCTTCAGTGAGGGGGGTCCATTCTGGGGCTGCATTCTCCATCGTGGTTCTCACGTAGGTTGTTCAGGTGAAGATTCTGTACCGGGGCTGCATATTGCTGGGTGAGTCTCACATTTGTTTCTCATGTTAGGGTTCCATACTGGGGCTTCATATTGAAGTGGAGGTCTCACATACGTTGCATATTATATTTGGAACGGTGGCCTAACTAGTTAATGTTTTGCCCCGAGGGCCGAGTTTATTGGGCAGCGTCACTCATCCTGTGAGTGGACACACCGCCATAGTGACAGTATTGGGCAGCGTCACTCATCCTGTGAGTGGACACACCTCCATAGTGACAGTATTGGGCAGCGCCACTCATCCTGTGAGTGGACACACCACCATAGTGACAGTATTGGGCAGCGCCACTCATCCTGTGAGTGGACACACCGCCATAGTGACAGTATTGGGCAGCGTCACTCATCCTGTGAGTGGACACACCGCCATAGTGACAGTATTGGGCAGCGCCACTCATCCTGTGAGTGGACACACCGCCATAGTGACAGT
This sequence comes from Procambarus virginalis, assembly GCA_020271785.1. Classification (NCBI taxonomy): domain Eukaryota; kingdom Metazoa; phylum Arthropoda; class Malacostraca; order Decapoda; family Cambaridae; genus Procambarus; species Procambarus virginalis. Next base: position 4,519,218 of record WNGS01167104.1, on the reverse strand, counting down.
ATTGGGCAGCGCCACTCATCCTGTGAGTGGACACACCGCCATAGTGACAGTATTGGGCAGCGTCACTCATCCTGTGAGTGGACACACCGCCATAGTGACAGTATTGGGCAGCGCCACTCATCCTGTGAGTGGACACACCGCCATAGTGACAGTATTGGGCAGCGCCACTCATCCTGTGAGTGGACACACCGCCATAGTGACAGTATTGGGCAGCGCCACTCATCCTGTGAGTGGACACACCGCCATAGTGACAGTATTGGGCAGCGCCACTCATCCTGTGAGTGGACACACCGCCATAGTGACAGTATTGGGCAGCGCCACTCATCCTGTGAGTGGACACACCGCCATAGTGACAGTATTGGGCAGCGCCACTCATCCTGTGAGTGGACACACCGCCATAGTGACAGTATTGGGCAGCGCCACTCATCCTGTGAGTGGACACACCGCCATAGTGACAGTATTGGGCAGCGCCACTCATCCTGTGAGTGGACACACCGCCATAGTGACAGTATTGGGCAGCGCCACTCATCCTGTGAGTGGACACACCGCCATAGTGACAGTATTGGGCAGCGCCACTCATCCTGTGAGTGGACACACCGCCATAGTGACAGTATTGGGCAGCGCCACTCATCCTGTGAGTGGACACACCGCCATAGTGACAGTATTGGGCAGCGCCACTCATCCTGTGAGTGGACACACCGCCATAGTGACAGTATTGGGCAGCGCCACTCATCCTGTGAGTGGACACACCGCCATAGTGACAGTATTGGGCAGCGCCACTCATCCTGTGAGTGGACACACCGCCATAGTGACAGTATTGGGCAGCGCCACTCATCCTGTGAGTGGACACACCGCCATAGTGACAGTATTGGGCAGCGCCACTCATCCTGTGAGTGGACACACCGCCATAGTGACAGTATTGGGCAGCGCCACTCATCCTGTGAGTGGACACACCGCCATAGTGACAGTATTGGGCAGCGCCACTCATCCTGTGAGTGGACACACCGCCATAGTGACAGTATTGGGCAGCGCCACTCATCCTGTGAGTGGACACACCGCCATAGTGACAGTATTGGGCAGCGCCACTCATCCTGTGAGTGGACACACCGCCATAGTGACAGTATTGGGCAGCGCCACTCATCCTGTGAGTGGACACACCGCCATAGTGACAGTATTGGGCAGCGCCACTCATCCTGTGAGTGGACACACCGCCATAGTGACAGTATTGGGCAGCGCCACTCATCCTGTGAGTGGACACACCGCCATAGTGACAGTATTGGGCAGCGCCACTCATCCTGTGAGTGGACACACCGCCATAGTGACAGTATTGGGCAGCGCCACTCATCCTGTGAGTGGACACACCGCCATAGTGACAGTATTGGGCAGCGCCACTCATCCTGTGAGTGGACACACCGCCATAGTGACAGTATTGGGCAGCGCCACTCATCCTGTGAGTGGACACACCGCCATAGTGACAGTATTGGGCAGCGCCACTCATCCTGTGAGTGGACACACCGCCATAGTGACAGTATTGGGCAGCGCCACTCATCCTGTGAGTGGACACACCGCCATAGTGACAGTATTGGGCAGCGTCACTCATCCTGTGAGTGGACACACCGCCATAGTGACAGTATTGGGCAGCGCCACTCATCCTGTGAGTGGACACACCGCCATAGTGACAGTATTGGGCAGCGCCACTCATCCTGTGAGTGGACACACCGCCATAGTGACAGTATTGGGCAGCGCCACTCATCCTGTGAGTGGACACACCGCCATAGTGACAGTATTGGGCAGCGCCACTCATCCTGTGAGTGGACACACCGCCATAGTGACAGTATTGGGCAGCGCCACTCATCCTGTGAGTGGACACACCGCCATAGTGACAGTATTGGGCAGCGCCACTCATCCTGTGAGTGGACACACCGCCATAGTGACAGTATTGGGCAGCGCCACTCATCCTGTGAGTGGACACACCGCCATAGTGACAGTATTGGGCAGCGCCACTCATCCTGTGAGTGGACACACCGCCATAGTGACAGTATTGGGCAGCGCCACTCATCCTGTGAGTGGACACACCGCCATAGTGACAGTATTGGGCAGCGCCACTCATCCTGTGAGTGGACACACCGCCATAGTGACAGTATTGGGCAGCGCCACTCATCCTGTGAGTGGACACACCGCCATAGTGACAGTATTGGGCAGCGCCACTCATCCTGTGAGTGGACACACCGCCATAGTGACAGTATTGGGCAGCGCCACTCATCCTGTGAGTGGACACACCGCCATAGTGACAGTATTGGGCAGCGCCACTCATCCTGTGAGTGGACACACCGCCATAGTGACAGTATTGGGCAGCGCCACTCATCCTGTGAGTGGACACACCGCCATAGTGACAGTATTGGGCAGCGCCACTCATCCTGTGAGTGGACACACCGCCATAGTGACAGTATTGGGCAGCGCCACTCATCCTGTGAGTGGACACACCGCCATAGTGACAGTATTGGGCAGCGCCACTCATCCTGTGAGTGGACACACCGCCATAGTGACAGTATTGGGCAGCGCCACTCATCCTGTGAGTGGACACACCGCCATAGTGACAGTATTGGGCAGCGTCACTCATCCTGTGAGTGGACACACCGCCATAGTGACAGTATTGGGCAGCGCCACTCATCCTGTGAGTGGACACACCGCCATAGTGACAGTATTGGGCAGCGCCACTCATCCTGTGAGTGGACACACCGCCATAGTGACAGTATTGGGCAGCGCCACTCATCCTGTGAGTGGACACACCGCCATAGCAGCATGTACAACACTCCCCAATAGGAAGAAAACCCGCTGGGTTGTTCATCCTGTCACTTGTACCCAGACACAGCTGGGACTTGCTTAACTGTCTCAAGTGGACAGCTTACCAGACTTGCTTCATGCAGGTCGGGTTTCAATCCCCGATCGTCCAAGTGATTATGCACCATTCCTTCCCCCCGTCCCATCCCAAATCCTTATCCTGACCAATTACCAGTGCTATACAGTCGTAATGGTATGACGCTTTCTCCTGATAGTTCGCTTAGATGTTGAGAATCTCTCAGGTAGTGATCATGGCGGTGTCTCCTTATAGTTTCCTCACGACTGTATGTTTCTGTTCCAGTAGCAGTTGATCAAACAATCTCTGATGGTTGTGGAGATCCTCTGCATTCTCTCACATTCTACCATTGCATCAACTAATCTTATTTACCTTGCAATACGTGCAAATGTTCAGTCATCTCTCAGATCACTGGCTTGAATAGGTGCTAAGACTGACCCTTGAGGCACTCCGCTCGTCGCCACTTCTGCCCAGGGTTCGAGTCCGAAGGATACTTTAGTTCCGCCGCTCACTGTAAAATATATTTTACGGATTTCTTAATGTCATTGAATACAGCCTAAGTCACCCTGAAGGGTCTATGCGTAGGGTATTAAGGAATTGTTTTGAAGTTAATGGTAATTATAACTAGTATTGCGGATCGAGTTCGATTCCTCGATGCTCATTCACTTCACTAACGATGCTCTTTGAGGAATACTGTAATTAATGTAATTCCTGTTAGTTTAGTATCCATAATTGCTGTTATGTCAGGTGACCGTGTATCAAATGTTGTAATTCAATTATCTATTTTATTTTCAGTTAATCCAGAAATGGATTGGATTGATTATACAATTGAAAGGATTGTGTGGAGGATTGGGATTAGGAAGTCTGGTAGTCATTGGAAGTTGTTAGGGTGTAGTGGTGGTGGTAGTGTAGTGGTGGTGGTGGTGGTGGTGGTAGTGTAGTGGTGGTGGTGGTGGTGGTAGTGTAGTGGTGGTGGTGGTGGTGGTAGTGTAGTGGTGGTGGTAGTGGTGGTAGTGTAGTGGTGGTGGTGGTGGTATAGTGGTGATGGTGGTAGTTTAGTGGTGTAGTGGTGGTGGTAGTGTAGTGGTGGTGGTGGTGGTGGTAGTGTAGTGGTGGTGGTGGTGGTGGTAGTGTAGTGGTGGTTGTGGTAGTATAGTGGTGATGGTGGTAGTTTAGTGGTGTAGTGGTGGTGGTAGTGTAGTGGTGGTGGTGGTTGTGTAGTGGTGGTGGTGGTTGTGTAGTGGTGGTGGTGGTAGTGTAGTGGTGGTGGTGGTTGTGTAGTGGTGGTGGTGGTTGTGTAGTGGTGGTGGTGGTAGTGTAGTGGTGGTGGTGGTTGTGTAGTGGTGGTGGTGGTTGTGTAGTGGTGGTGGTGGTAGTGTGGTGGGTCCTGGGTTACTAAACACAGGATTTGGAAAGGAAATGGATGGTTTATAAAGAAATAGGGAAGCTGGGTTAGCTGGAAGTGCATGTGTGGAACGGAACAAAAAATACAATATTTAGGTCAATAATATGGAAGGGAAGAATAACCAGTGTTAACGGGGAGGCTTGTGGACCGGTGTCTCCAGTGGTGATGGAATGGAAGCTCTTTGGTCTCCAGTGGTGGTGGAATGGAAGCTCTTTGGTCTCCAGTGGTGATGGAATGGAAGCTCTTTGGTCTCCAGTGGTGGTGGAATGGAAGCTCTTTGGTCTCCAGTGGTGATGGAATGGAAGCTCTTTGGTCTCCAGTGGTGGTGGAATGGAAGCTCTTTGGTCTCCAGTGGTGGTGGAATGGAAGCTCTTTGGTCTCCAGTGGTGATGGAATGGAAGCTCTTTGGTCTCCAGTGGTGATGGAATGGAAGCTCTTTGGTCTCCAGTGGTGATGGAATGGAAGCTCTTTGGTCTCCAGTGGTGATGGAATGGAAGCTCTTTGGTCTCCAGTGGTGATGGAATGGAAGCTCTTTGGTCTCCAGTGGTGAAGGAATGGAAGCTCTTTGGTCTCCAGTGGTGAAGGAATGGAAGTTCTTTGGTCTCCAGTGGTGATGGAATAGAAACTCCGATATGAGCATCACTTTAGGGATGAGAGGACTTGGCGTGGGAGAGGAAGAGATAGACTTTAGAATAGATAGAGTTAAGTTGCAGGTTAATCCCAGGTGAGAGAGGCCGTCTGAGGACGAGGGTCAGTTGAATACCAGTAGATTAACGTAATTGAGTGGTAGAAGAGTGGATGAGAGGGAGAGTGCAGCACCCAGAGGGATCTGGGACGGGATGAGTAAGATTTGGGACGGGATGAGTAAGATCTGGGAAGAGATGAGGCCAGTTTGCAGAGTTGAAGAGGATGCATTTCCTTGGTGGAAGAGGGTTGAGGAAAATGATATGTTTGTTGATGGAGAGATTAGACAAGAAGGGAGAGAGGGAGGAAGGAAGGTTTGGGTGGAATGTGGATTGAAATTGAGGGGTGGAGGATTGAAGGAGTTCACGAGGATGTAGTGGGTATCTGTGTGAGGCAGTGGGTATCTCTGTGAGGCAGTGGGTATGTCTGTGAGGCAGTGGGTATCTGTGTGAGGCAGTGGGTATGTCTGTGAGGCAGTGGGTATCTGTGTGAGGCAGTGGGTATGTCTGTGAGGCAGTGGGTATCTGTGTGAGGCAGTGGGTATCTGTGTGAGGCAGTGGGTATGTCTGTGAGGCAGTGGGTATCTGTGTGAGGCAGTGGGTATGTCTGTGAGGCAGTGGGTATCTGTGTGAGACAGTGGGTATCTGTGTGAGGCAGTGGGTATCTCTGTGAGGCAGTGGGTATCTGTGTGAGGCAGTGGGTATCTCTGTGAGGCAGTGGGTATCTGTGTGAGACAGTGGGTATCTGTGTGAGGCAGTGGGTATGTCTGTGAGACAGTGGGTATGTCTGTGAGGCAGTGGGTATCTGTGTGAGGCAGTGGGTATGTCTGTGAGGCAGTGGGTATCTGTGTGAGGCAGTGGGTATGTCTGTGAGGCAGTGGGTATCTGTGTGAGGCAGTGGGTATGTCTGTGAGACAGTGGGTATGTCTGTGAGGCAGTGGGTATCTGTGTGAGGCAGTGGGTATGTCTGTGAGGCAGTGGGTATCTGTGTGAGGCAGTGGGTATGTCTGTGAGGCAGTGGGTATCTGTGTGAGGCAGTGGGTATGTCTGTGAGGCAGTGGGTATCTGTGTGAGGCAGTGGGTATCTCTGTGAGGCAGTGGGTATCTCTGTGAGACAGTGGGTATCTCTGTGAGACAGTGGGTATCTCTGTGAGGCAGTGGGTATCTCTGAGAGGCAGTGGGTATCTCTAAGAGGTACCTCTGTGAGTTGTGAGTCTGTGATGGCGTGGATTTCTCTGTATCACTGTCTCTTTGAGAGAATTATAACACAACCAGAATCTCAGAAAAGATTTACAACTATTTCACACTGCCAAAAAAAAAGAGTTTTTGCGAAAGGCAAATACTGCAGATGCTGCTCATGAATTTCTTATTGCATAAAACTGTTTGTCAAGCTTCTGTTGTTAGTTTGACTTTTGAATACGATTTTTTGGGGCTGAATATTACCTCGTTAGGTATTTTTGTAATTGGCATTTTCTTTCGAGACAATTTCGCTGGGTTATTCTCTTGTCAAGACTTCTTGCTAATTTTTTTCTTGCTAGTTATAATTTTTTTTTTGAGATTGTCTGCCTGCTGTTTCACTACGTGTTCTTTTACNAAAACTACACAGTACAACATGAAATGTTTATTCGAGTGTTGATTAAGAGAAGCAGATAACAAGAGTTCGTGAAGATTATAGCAATTAAATGCAGAACTATCAATTATATTAAGTCGAGATGATATCAATTAAATACCATTAAATGCAAAACAGGATATGAACTCTAATTTTTTATTTAACTAGAGATTTAGCACCACCAATGATAATTAGAGAAGATATAGTGTAGTTGAAAATGCTACAAAAAATCACTAGCTATGAACTATAACCAAAAATTTTAAAATTTCCATTAGTTCAGTGACATGAAATATTAAAATGGACAATTTAATGGATTTGGTGAACCTATTGGAGAAGGACGAGTAGGTGATTGACAGTTTAAGTTATTAGACAGTGACGAGCCTCAGAGACTGTTATTTGACACTGATGTTTGGTGGTTAAGTCGAGATATCACACTGATGTTTGGTGGTTAAGTCGAGATATCACACTGATGTTTGGTGGTTAAGTCGAGATATCACACTGATGTTTAATGCTTTAAGTCGAGCACTTGTACCGAGGCGCTTCAATAAACTTCCGGGAGATTTATTGACTTTTCTGTAAGAGATATGCATGTAAGATATATGCAATATGCAATATGCAAGATACATGTAAGAGTAAAGATGTGTATGAACTGAAAGGCAGTCTGCAGGGAGTAATCTTTCATACTTTCCAACCTTGAAAACCCTTGCAAGACATTCTTGAATTTTATGCTGACTCCCTAAGAGAAAATTAGTGCAGCAAGATTCGCGAGTTTAAGAACGACTTTCGAGGAAGATATGCTGACTTTCCCTAACGTGAGAAAGATTTCTCTAATTTTTTAGCAGCTAAATTTTTTGTTTTACAGATGTTTAAGAAGGACAAGAATTTCTTGAGCTGGAAATAATTGTCAGAATGAGATTCTGTTTTGAGACAAAATTTGTCAGTGCGCCTGTTGGCACATTGTATAAATATTTGGATATAATTATCCCAGAATTTATTTTGTATTTTTAAGGCATTGTCCATGTTTGGACGTCCACATATCTGAGAAAACACACACAAGCTTTCCTGCAATGAAATTATCCCGGGATATTAAATATGTAATTGACATCCCTGCTGTACTGTGAACTACTGTTGCAAGGACAAACCAAGCACTGTGAACCATTGTTTTTAGTACAAGCCCTGTACTGTGAATAACTTCTGGAATGAGAAACCTATTACTGTGAACTTCAGCTTGTAATGTTAACACCGCACCGTAAAATACCATTAATATGCAGCCATTGTACTGTGAACTCTGCAGATTGTGTAAGCAAGGTACTGTGAACGACTCCTGATAGAACAAAGTCCAGCCTCTGCCATTCATAGTTATTTTACTTTGAACTGATGGGGGTATTAGTCATTGAACTGTGAACTGATGGAATATTAGTCATTGAACTGTTAACTGATGGAACATTAGTCATTGTACTGTGAACTGATGGGAGTATTAGTCATTGTACTGTGAAATGATGGGAGTATTAGTCATTGTACTGTGAACTGATGGAATATTAGTCATTGTACTGTGAAATGATGTGGTATTATTCATTATAAAACTGTGAGCAGCAGCTCTTCCGTAGTAACGGTACGGTGAACCCCATAAGCACATTCACTATGCACTTTCAACACCATATATCTTAAAATTATATTTAGATTCATCCCGAAAACTGAAATACAACTTTATAAATCCAAAACAGGAACTGATTTAGACAAATGGAGACGAATGCACACTTAACGGGAGACCTGGGAGAAAACGGAAATCGCATCAATGAAACTCTTAGAAGTATCTCAACTTGTGGACGACTTTGGGAAAGTTTCTGTTGACCGTTAAAAACGGTAAACGACTGTATGGAGCGGCGGCCTGAAATATTCCGGCACATATATATATTATATATATATATATATATATATATATATATATATATATTATATATATATATGTGTGTGTGTGTATATATATATATATATATATATATATATATATATATATATATATATATATATATATATATTTATATATATATATATATATATATATTAGTATATTTCGGTAGCAGACTTTCTTGTAAATATATGTTGTTGAATATGACCGAAAGGGTAAGATTAATGATTCTTACACGAATCTTCTCAATATTATATTTTTCTTCACTGTCGGGGGGTAGTTGAAAATTAACTCTTCAAAGTTCATTTTCACTTTTTTATTTATGGTTTGATTGCTGAAGCTCATTTTACAGGGATCGACCCCCCAGTTGTGTGTGATGTCTCCCTCACTACCCTGGAAGCCTCTCCTACCTCCATGAATCACAAAACTGCTTTAGAAAAGTGGATTGCTGTCAAGAGTAGTTAGGAGGGAGGAAGAGTAGTGTATCTAGCCATGATGGCTATCCCCCGCAGGAATGACAGGGATAAATGGTGCAACATGCCAACCATAACAGTGTGATTGTACTTACATTGCAACAAGAATGCCTGCAGCGGAACTGTTGGTATATATGAGCAGCTATATGTGAACAGTAAGTCCTTCCAGTGTGCAGTGTTCTTCGTATAGGATACTCAGTGAAGGTTTGAATTGAAGCAAGGTACTCAGTGTAGTGGTGCTGGCTGAAACAGGACACGCAGGCTGTTTCAGCCAGTACCAGTACCCTGCGTGCCCTGTTTCAGACAGTACCAGTACCCTGCGTGCCCTGTTTCAGCCAGTACCAGTACCCTGCGTGCCCTGTTTCAGACAGTACCACTACCCCTGCGTGCCCTGTTTCAGACAGTACCACTACCCTGCGTGCCCTGTTTCAGACAGTACCACTACCCCTGCGTGCCCTGTTTCAGCCAGTACCAGTACCCTGCGTGTCCTGTTTCAGCCAGTACCACTACCCTGCGTGTCCTGTTTCAGACAGTACCACTACCCTGCGTGCCCTGTTTCAGCCAGTACCAGTACCCTGCGTGCCCTGTTTCAGACAGTACCACTACCCTGCGTGCCCTGTTTCAGCCAGTACCAGTACCCTGCGTGCCCTGTTTCAGCCAGTACCACTACCCTGCGTGCCCTGTTTCAGCCAGTACCAGTACCCTGCGTGCCCTGTTTCAGCCAGTACCACTACCCTGCGTGCCCTGTTTCAGCCAGTACCACTACCCTGCGTGCCCTGTTTCAGACAGTACCACTACCCTGCGTGCCCTGTTTCAGCCAGTACCAGTACCCTGCGTGTCCTGTTTCAGCCAGTACCACTACCCTACGTGTCCTGTTTCAGCCAGTACCACTACCCTGCGTGTCCTGTTTCAGCCAGTACCACTACCCCTACGTGTCCTGTTTCAGCCAGTACCACTACCCTGCGTGCCCTGTTTCAGCCAGTACCAGTACCCTGCGTGCCCTGTTTCAGCCAGTACCAGTACCCTGCGTGCCCTGTTTCAGCCAGTACCACTACCCCTACGTGTTCTGTTTCAGCCAGTACCAGTACCCTGCGTGCCCTGTTTCAGCCAGTACCAGTACCCTGCGTGCCCTGTTTCAGCCAGTACCACTACCCTACGTGTCCTGTTTCAGACAGTACCACTACCCCTGCGTGCCCTGTTTCAGACAGTACCACTACCCTGCGTGCCCTGTTTCAGACAGTACCAGTACCCTGCGTGCCCTGTTTCAGCCAGTACCCTGCGTGCCCTGTTTCAGCCAGTACCCTGCGTGCCCTGTTTCAGCCAGTACCAGTACCCTGCGTGCCCTGTTTCAGCCAGTACCAGTACCCTGCGTGCCCTGTTTCAGCCAGTACCAGTACCCTGCGTGTCCTGTTTCAGCCAGTACCAGTACCCTGCGTGCCCTGTTTCAGCCAGTACCAGTACCCTGCGTGCCCTGTTTCAGCCAGTACCAGTACCACTCAAGGAACGCAAATCTGTCATCTGATCATGTTTTGAAAATCAATATTTTCATTCGGTGTTATTTATATACTGCTAAAACAATGCTTGGAGCCAAGCGCTTTACACATCCTACCAACCATATACTTTCTTCTTGGGTGAGTGAAGACTTGTAAAGAGTGACTCCAGCTACCATCAGTGAGTGCATGTACTGTGAGTGCGGCCCCGAGCTCATAACCTACGAGCCTTGCACTCTAACTTTCTCACCCTCATAGAAGAAATAGACAGGAATTTAAAGCCCAGTTTCGTGTCCTCTTTCACTCAACCATCAAAATAGATTTAAATTTTTTTAAAATACAATTTTTTTTTACTCCTTTGGGGATTTTACATGAATATAATGATTTGTAAAAATATGCACGAGAAATTTCCAACTTTCTGGAGTGAAGAAAGATGGCCAGGTCGAGAACCGGGCCGCGGGGACGCTAAACCCCGAAATCATCTCAAGAAGAACT
>WNGS01167104.1:4366728-4411010 GCA_020271785.1 Procambarus virginalis | reverse complement strand
AAATATATATATATATATATATATATATATATATATATATATATATATATATAGTTAAGAAAACATTGCTGATCAGACCTTTATATTCGCCTGGGCAGATCACCTGACCACCAAGAATAAGTGAAGGAAAGGAATTATAAGAAAGAAGGTAACTGCAGAAGGCCTATTGGCCCATACGAGGCAGCTCCTATTAATATCTCCAAGTGCCATACATGTTAAATGATTGATATATTGTTTTGACATGCTATATTGAGACTTAAATAGGGATCCAACTTGTACATACCGGGGTTCACATTAAGGCTGTTATTACAATGTTTGATCAGAGCAGACTCGATCACGTTTCGTTCAACAAAATCCTTACTTTTAACAATACATTTTGTCCCTGTGAAGTCGATAGAATGATTACATAAACTGGAATGTAAGTACAATACACTGGATTGCTGGGCTGTACGAATAGCATATGAATGCTGTTTTAAACAGAGGAGGGCGAGTTCTTAATTAACATGGACTTAACTGTATTATCATTTTTGAACACAAGATTAATATTAAGGCCCTTCAGGGCTGGGCAAGATTTACTAGACCATCAGAATATGGTAATACCAACGAATTTTCCAGTTCTGGTTTAGACTTTGTAGTCTGTTTGTAGAACGTCCTTTTTGCGTGACCAAACTCAAGATCCAAGATCGACTTTGGGTATTTTAACTTCTTCCCAACTTCAAATATATTCGTTATTTCTTAAATTATTCTTGGTGGTGAGGTGATCTGCCCAGGCGGATATAAAGGTTTGATCAGCAATGTTTTCTTATCTTCATTCTACTTTGCTCTGATGAAGGCGAATTAGCCGAAAACGCGTTAAGCATTCTCTATTTTTCACATGTGGTTATTCTGCATACTTGGATCAATGAATTTGTGATCATTGTTGTATACATATATATATATATATATATATATATATATATATATATTATATATATATATATATATATATATATATATATATATATATATATATATATATAATATATGCTATTATGTCGCTGTATTGTAGGGGGTGAAGTTTATACTAAGTTACAGCATACTCTTTTAGGTTAGATCTTTGGTTTCAAAGATTTATCTTAAAAAGTCAAATGTGATAATAGCATATTATGGTATTGAAAGCAAAAATTAACAGCATACATGATATAAATAATTTTGAATGAAAGGTCTATGTGAATATTACGCTATGTGGAGTGGTATACATATACTACTTAGAGTGACTACATAATACACACTCTGTATTTCTTTATTTGTTGTTTTAAATGGGAAAAGGATCCCACATAATTTTCTTGTATTGGTAAGGTCATTCCAAGAATTTTAACTGTTTGTTTGGGTGGAATCTCTTCTTTCATTGAGTCTGACTCTTGCAACATCAAAGAGATTTATCGTTGCAGACCTCGGGCAAATGTTTGAGGTCTGCACTCTAAGAGTTGCAAAGAAATCGAGCACACACATGTGAGCGTCTGTGATGTTTCAGGTTTCCAATGATCAAGGATTTAAATTACTTATCTGCATGCTGTTTGGTTGAAGTTTAATATTGTTCTGACTGTTGGTTAATGTTTAGTAATTATGTCTTATGTCACAGCGATCTTCCAGGTATTAAACTGTCTTTATCCAGTACAAAATGATAACTGTGTTATCATTTAACATAGTTATCCATATATAATATTAAGAGGAACCTCACCATTGCTGATTGTCCAGCAGAGAGAGAACCCCGTTACCTAATGCCCTGCAATAACTAAATATAAAGCACTTAGTTTTATATATAGTTAAGAAAATTGTTAGTGAACACGAAAATATAGACAAGAGACGAGAGAAGAGAAAGAGAGACTCAGGAAGAATGATGTAATTCCTGGAGGACACACACTAGGATAAGAAAGATATTGAGAAACTTAACAAAATTCCTTAATGTCTTAATGAAGGTGAAACAAAGGCTCAATATATGTGTAAGTGCATTGAAACCAAATTTTCAGATACAACCTGCATGAGTTCTCTAGGTACTGTAAACGATTTTCTCCTTGTTTACAGAAAATTGTTTACAGCACTTTGAGGAAGGATGTAGCTTGTATCGGAAAACTTTGGTTTTAATGCACTTATACATATATATATATTGGGTCTTTCCTCCACCTTCAAAGAAAAATATATAATATAACTGGATATAAGCTATATAAGCTTTATATAGCCACTTGAATTCTGCCTTTGATAATGTTAACAAGTATCAATGAAACGCAGCTCTTAGCGTAGGGCCAAAATAAAATTTTAAAATGAACGCCTGAGGGTAATTTTTTTTTACTTTCTTCTCAAGTGAAGAAAATATTAGAAACTAATTAGAAGTTGTTACCCAAGCAGCAGGTTCTCCCCTCTCTACGGCGCCTACTGCTACTGCTGCTTGTTCTTATTCCAAAGAACTGTCAAGCTTCTGTGTCCTGATAACTACAGAGCTCTTGCCCTAAACACACTAGTAAATACAGTGTTTAATGATATACACCTTGACTTTCTAGCTGCCCTGCTAGACGCCGCTGACTCTCAGTTTACATGTATACCCGGTTATTCAACACCACTCTGTAGTGTCGTGGTGGTGGAACCTATTCAGTAGTGCAGCTCCCAAGGTAACTCTGTGCTCACTTTGATTCTCGATGCCTCATAAGTTTTTGAAAAAAAAGTTGAATACACCAAATTTTTTGGGGTGGAATTTGCTTTGTAAAAAAGTGTGTCCTGTCATTACCAGATACATGTATGTATATTTTCAGCTCTACAAACTAGAAATATAGTATTGTCTTGTCTGAATATTTTTCACTAAACATTGGCTTAATAGACCTATGCACCTGGGGGGGGGGGGAGAAAGGAAAGTACCAGGCGAAAGGGCCAAGCCACCACGACTATTTAGCACTAGGAAGGGTCAGGATAAGGATTTGGGATGAGACAGGAGGAAGGAATGGTGCCCAACCACTTGTGGACGGTCGGGGATTGAAACTCCGACCTGCATGAAGCGAGACCGTCGCTCTACCGTCCAGTCAAGTTTTTGCGCTCAAACTAAGTACTCTCTTTAGCTCTATATTATTTGTCATCTTCATTAATCTATTGTTAAAAGAATTAAGAGCCAGTTGAATTGGCTGTTACATAGAACAATGGTCAAGGTTTTCTGTCATGCTGATGTCCTAGTTCTTCTCACACCGACCAAAGATGCTAAGGAAAAGAAATATGTTAAAATATGTGAAAGATATAGTCTTGAATACAACATGAAATTCAGTCGTGCCAAATGTGTCATAGTTCCCTGTAACTCACAGGATTGATTGGTTTTGTGGGATTAATCTAAAACTCACAGGTTTTAGATTGATCCCACATTCAAATTACTCGCCAGAAAGAGATTGCTGTCAAGTATTCTAAGAAGCATCCGAGGTATATTATTTCTTTACAGTACCTACTTGTTAATTTTTCTGATGCTATGAGACCTAAAACTCAGAACATATGTTAGGAAATACAACTTAAGAACATTTGTCATATATAGGTGTAGCAGGTATACAGGATAGAATACATACATTCTATGTAGCAGGTATACATATAAAGGTATAGCAGGTATATAGGACAGAATAAAGCAACTGATCAGCAGAGAAAGCAGGGAAACCCTTCCAACTAATGACACAATGAGACGACTTACTGACAGACATTTTGAATCCTGTTGAAGTTAGATCTATGTTGCGTGAACTGTTTGTTGGGAGTGAGTTTGATCCGGGATAACTCAATCTGTTGAGAGAGAAAGCTCTGGGTGTAATATATATATATTATATATATATATATATATATATATATATATATATATATATGCGCGAAAAAAACATATTTGAAAAATACAGAATGCTTAACGCGTTTTCGGCTAATTCGCCTTCATCAGAGCAAAGTAGAATGAAAGATATATAAATAAATTTTATCTTTTTCAAATGTAGTTTTTCTGCATATATATATATATATATATATATATATATATATATATATATATATATATATATATATATATATATTGAATAATTAGTTTATATTAGTCCTTTAAATTGCATTCCCATCGTCCTACTTTTGTAATATAAACTACTCACCTAGTTGTGCTTGCGGGGGTTGAGCTTTGACTCTTTGGTCCCGCCTCTCACCCGCTAATCAACTAGTGTACAGATTCTTGTGTGCCAAAGTGTGCCAATATCTGTGTTACTGCTCTAATGGTAAACTATACATCTTTTTTCCAGTATATGTCTCTTTTGAAACTGTAAGCAAATGTTACTCACTTTACAGCAAAAAAAAATTATGTTTGATTTAGACTGTTGTACACATGTTTAGTTCAGCTTTTAATGTAATGATTAGAATGAGTTTGTACGGAAATAATTTATGATTTTCATATTGAAAACTGTGGGTTCTAAATCTAATTCTTGAGCTCATTTATAATTACATATATTCCGTGATATGTTATTATTATGATGTTCTCTTAGGTGAATAATGAATTCTAAATCTGTGTAAACTAGCCTAACTATACAGGTACAAAACATACCTTTAAAAATTAAATATTTCATTTCAATTCAGTTAAGAAAGAGACTAAAAACTGAGAAAAACAGGGACACAAAAAAGTGTGGTCTCCAATATGAAAAAAACACGAAAGGTGTAATTGGCAAATGGAAAAAAAATACAGATATTTTCGTTCAGGCTTTCTCGTGTTGATCGACGCTTCTGAAGTAATATACTCACCTAGTTGAGCTAGCAGGGTCGAGCAACAGCTCTTTGGTCCCACCTCTCAACTGTCAATCAACTGGTATACAGGTTCCTGAGCCTATTGGGCTCTATCATATCTACACTTGAAACTGTGTATGGAGTCAGCCTCCACCACATTACTGCCTAATGCATTCCATTTACTAACTACTCTGTCACTGAAAAAGTTCTTTCTAACGTCTCTGTGGCTCATCTGGGCACTCAGCTTCCACCTGTGTCCCCTTGTTCGTGTCCCACCTGTGTTAAATAATCCATCCTTGTCTACCCTGTCAATTCCCCTGAGAATTTTGTATGTAGTCATCATGTTTTCCAGAGCTCTTCTGTCTTCCAGCGACGTGAGGTGCAGTCTGTGTGTGTGTGTGTGTGTATGTGTGTGTGTGTGTGTGTGTGTGTGTGTGTGTGTGCGTGTATGTGTGTGCGTGTGCTTCAACTGTAAGATAATCTTTACAATTTGAGCGTTGTGGATTTTTATATTCCGTTTTCCAGACATGCCCATCAATCATACCCATCAATCTTATCCATCAATCATACCCATCCACTATTCAAAAATCTTTTTGCTATTCTTCTCCTGCTTTTATCAGCCTCGCTACATCTCTCTTCACTGCCTCATGATGTTCTATGACTCATGAGACTTGTGGGTCACAAAAGTACTTGTACTCAGCATGTGTCTGTACTCAGTAATGAGTAGTTGTACTCAACTACTCATTACCTGTTGCGGAAAAATCACTGTTAACACACATTTATAATCTCTCCTCAAGGCTTACAAACTTATATTAATTTTGGCTTCCGAAATCTCACAATTCACAAGAAAATCGCCATAGATATGGAAGAAAATTATTGGGTAAATTTGGATTTAGTGTTCGAGTAATAGAATAATTTTTAAGATGATTTTAGCTCCTATTGCAATTACCGAGAGACATAAGAGGATTAAATAGGCGGTGCCAATCCCGCCAGCGTGTGTAACACAATTTGTATCACAGAAGATTTAAGAGTTCTGTGATTGCATTCAATGATGCAATTATTCAGCCCCCATTCTCTTGTTAGGGTAGTACTTATAGTAATAATGAAGATATATATATATATATATATATATATATATATATATATATATATATATATATATATATATATATATATATATATTGCGTTTTTATATAGCTTGTCGTTTCCCGGGAACGTAACACAGTTGGTTTAAAACAAGAACAACACACACACACACACACACACACACACACACACACACACACACACACACACACACACACACACACACACAGACACACACACACACACGTCTGAAAAATAAGAAAAGTGACGACATTTTGATCCCTTCTGACCCATATTTACACTTACCCCGATGTGACCTTTGACCTCCTCGCCCTCTACCTCACACTCTGACCTTAGGTGCTGACCTTCCCTCCCCTCACTTGCTATATCCGACTCACCAGTGGTTCAGGACGGACCGAAACGTCGTCTGTATTTATATTTTCTGATCTGTGAGTTGTTTCTTGATAAAGGAAGATCCACTTCAACAGCTCCTCAGTCAGACAGAATACAGTAGCTCCGACGACTTGTACGACTCATGTAACAATTAAGAAAATAATAATGAAAACTGCAGGTCTTATTGGCCCATACGAGGCAGCTCTCGTTCATATTTACTCAAACTTATTCACATATGTATCTTCCTTTCGCATCAAACTAGTCAGCGATCTCACATATATACTACATTACCCGGTAATTTGTTCCATAAGTCAGCAATGTGTACTCACCTAGTGTATTCACCTAATTGTGCTTCTAGGGGTTAAGCTTTGGCTCTTTGGTCCCGCCTCTCAACTGTCAATCAACTGGTGTACAGGTTCCTGAGCCTACTGGGCTCTGTCATATCTACATTTGAAACTGTGTATGGAGTCAGCCTCCACCACACGTGTGTGTGTGAGTGTGTGTGTGTATGTATGTGTGTGTGTAAAGGATGGTTTTCACAACAGCCTTCACACACACACCTCAACATATCGGTGCAAACAGGACAGAACTACAACGTTCCTCCAGTTTCACATCATTATATATTACCAACGTTACCTGGGAAAAAATTATTATATGTAGCTAAATATATATAATTCAACTATCCAGGCTCACTATCCAGGTGTCTGCTGGAACAAGAGAATTCACCAAGTACTCTCACTTTATTACAGCAAACAACCCAACGATTGTCTTTACTGTTCCTAAACCAAATAAAAATATTGTGATTACATTTTTACAATTACAATAACAATCGCGCCTCGAGAAACAACTACAATCAATAAAATACAAAAAAAAATAACAATCTCCCACAAAGAATAACTGAACCAGCATTAGCGAATCCTCCATGACCTCCATGGAGGACTTAGACCTCAATGGAGGAGATAGACCTCCATTGAGGTCTAAGAATCCTCCATGATGTGAGCATTAACTTTTGCATGTTGCAAAAATGTTCGTTGCTTCTTTTGCATCGTCCTCTATTAGCTCTAGAGCTCTTAATCTCTCCACAGAGCTCCGATGATTTAGAGCAGAGACTAGATGCCCAATCTCTGGACATCCTCGAGATTTTTCAGGTACTTAGACCTCTAATTGGGTAGTTGAACACGATGAGATTATTAATTAGGATTAAGAGGAGGTGAGGTGGGGGTGGGAGGGATGGAAAGGGAATTATGGAACGGAAGGAAGAGAGGGAGAGTTCCATCACATTATTTGCCGGAAAGGGAGCGAGGATTGGAAGTGATTTCTCTAGTATTCTAATCGGTGATAACTTGTGAGTTGTATCTAGTCGTTCTCTCCAGGCACTGGTAACTGCTTCTCATTCTTCCCATAGTCAACGAGGTATCAGCTTGACTTTCTTTCCACACTACTGAGAAATACTTTCCTAATATCTCGCTTTTCTTCCCAAAAGTTCCATTGTACGTCAAGCTTTCGTATCTAAGTTGCTTCTGCATGTCCAGGAGACACTCACACTCAAGTACACTTATCAGTCGTGGAGACGCACTCACACACACTTATCAGTCGTGGAGACGCACTCAAATACACGTATCAGTCGTGGAGACGCACTCACACACACTTATCAGTCGTGGAGACGCACTCAAACACACTTATCAGTCGTGGAGACACACTCACACACACTTATCAGTCGTGGAGACGCACTCAAACACACTTATCAGTCGTGGAGACACACTCACACACACTTATCAGTCGTGGAGACACACTCACACACACTTATCAGTCGTGGAGACGCACTCAAACACACTTATCAGTCGTGGAGACGCACTCACACACACTTATCAGTCGTGGAGACGCACTCAAACACACTTATCAGTCGTGGAGACGCACTCAAACACACTTATCAGTCGTGGAGACACACTCACACACACTTATCAGTCGTGGAGACGCACTCAAACACACTTATCAGTCGTGGAGACGCACTCAAACACACTTATCAGTCGTGGAGACGCACTCAAATACACTTCTCAGACGTCCAAGCTTCCCTCTAATATCTCTCAGTGGAAACAATCCCATTGGAACACACACTTCTCAAGGGACTCAAGCGTCCTGTTATTCCTCTTAGAGGGAGAGGCAGTCAGACCCACTCAACGGTCCGTGCTCGGTTAGTCCTCGCATCGGAGTCCCTCACACACACACACTCTGTTGTGGCTTCCGGTAAATCACAGCAACGATAAACTTTTATCATTCCTGGAGTCTTAGAGGAACTAACTTTACGAGTTGATACAGTTGGACAGGAGTTCTTTTGGGGGGGATTATAATAAGGAGATCCAGGGTGGTGACAGAGATGGACGAGGGACTCCAGTGGGACTGGAGACAGTGGACTCTGGTGCCAAGGTGCCAAGGGACTGGAGATAGTGGACTCTGGTGCCAAGGTGCCAAGAGACTCGAACACGTTCACTCTGATGTCAAGAAGTAACACGACTGGATCCGGTGGACTCTGGTTGATGGACGTAGGAAACAGGACCTAGGGACTCTGGTGCCAAGGAGCGTATAGTGTGGAGCCAATGGATCAATCGAGTAACCCATGGTACAGTAAAAAAAAAGTTACTTTTTTATGCTAGCTTCTAATATCTTTTATTTTGTCTCTTTCTCTTCCTCTCTCTCTCTCTCCTCTTTCCATGTCTTTTATCTCTTTAAATTTGTCTCTTTCTCTTCTGTCTCTCTCTTTATTACCTCGTTTATCTCTGTCTCTCGTTATCTACCTTATCTCCCCCTTTATCTTTGTAAACTAATTACTAAACGTTCTTCGTGATTAAAATAAAGAGTTTTCATTAGAGGTTTGTGATAGGAAGTTCACTTTTATACACAACTGTGTTAACTGGGATTCTCTGTCGCTTTGTCTGTGTATTCTTGCTCTCTGTCTCATTCTCTTTCACTTTGTCTTTCTCTGTCTCAGTCTTTCTGTCTCTGTCTTTCATTATCCGTCTCACTATCTATTTCACTCTCTTTCTCAGTCACTGTCTTTTTATTTTTTCTAAACACTTGTCTATATTTCTATTCATTGTCTTTCTCACTCTCTGTCTCTCTCTGTCTCAATGACTGTTTCACTCTGTTACTAATTGTCTAATTTTTTTCTCACTAACCCCCTCACTCTCTGTCCCACTGTCTAATTTACTGTTTAGCTAACTGTCTCTCTCTCTCTCTTTGGCTGTCACTCAGAGAATGAGAGACAAATATTGAGACACACTTTATTTCACTCTCTGGTTTTCTGCCTCAGTGTCTATCTCACTCTCTATCTCACTCTGTCATATTCTGTCTCACTAACCGTCCTCCTCTCTGTATCACTGTCCCACTAAATCTCTCACTCTGTCTCTGTTTATGTTTCACTCCCTGTCTCACTTTCTGTCTCTTTGTCTTATTCTCTATCTCGTTCTCATTCGCAATGGGTCACAGTCTGTGTGTAGCTGTTTCTCTCTTTGTACTAACTCTCTCTCACTCTGTGTCTCAGTGTCTATCTCACTCATTGTCTCACTTGCTGCCGGACTCTCTGTTGCTCTCCTTGCCTCATTCTCTCTCTCACTCTCTCTCTCATTCTGTCATATGTGTCGTAGCTGTCACATATGAGAGTTACATCACAGATGTCACATATGACATCTTCCTACTGACAGGTGGAAGATACAGTGAAAAATACAGTGAAATGCCTAACTGACGGAACTACAGTATTGGGACATTGTCTCCTGTAGTGAATGGAATCACATAATTACTAGTTGAGTGTAGTTTGGTGTAGTGTTTGGCCATTAACACCTTAAAGGTTATTAACACCACCACAATTTCTTACTGACCATTAACAAGTTTACTTTTATCTTGAATGTAGTCCAGAACATAAATACAATCTCAGTGTATGTACACAAGGGAGCCGGTCGGCCGAGCGGACAGCACGCTGGACTTGTAATCCTGTGGTCCCGGGTTCTATCCCGGGCGCCGGCGAGAAACAATGGGCAGAGTTTCTTTCACCCTATGCCCCTGTTACCCAGCAGTAAAATAGGTACCTAGGTGTTAGTCAGCTGTCACGGGCTGCTTCCTGGGGGTGGAGGCCTGGTCGAGGACCGGGCCGCACAGACACTAAAAGCCCCGAAATCATCTCAAGATAACCTCAAGATAACACAGTGAAGTTATACAAATAAAAATATAGAAACATTAATAATATTATTTATATTAAATATTATTAATATTATTTTTTATTTACAACAATATACATGAAGCAGCTGTCTGTTGATGGGTTTGTTTACAAGGGCCGAGGGCCTGGCTATTAAAGGGAGATGGGACGAGCAGTTCAATTTATGAAGCAATTACCATTTGAAATGGATCTGAAACTTGGACAAATGTTACCAGGAAATGTGTTTAACAGAAGACGATGGATCTGGATTCATATAATTTGTTATGTTACGTGATTACACAGTCGAGTTTCAGCTCTTAAGCCCCGCCATTCGACTATCGATTATTTCATGCAAATAACCATTTATACACGTTTTTTGTTAACTCATCTTGCATTTAAAACTCTAAAATAAAAATTTCAGCGGTACCTCGATTTGACCATTGCTTTCTCTGTCTACTGGGTTAATTATCCCTAGTAACATGTATGTTGTTATCATGTCTCCTCTGGTTCATCTCTACAGCAGTGCCGCGTGGTCCAGTTACATCTGTTCCACAGCTCAGGAAACAGCTTCTGTTTACGTGTCTTTGCACCACTTTTGGTTGTGTTCTAAGGTGTATTAGGAAAGGGATCACTGTCATGTTGCATGTTGCATACTCACGACAAGGTCTCGTATTGAGGCGTTGTCAACAGTGACGGTGTTGAACACTCAACAGTGACTCCTCAACACCATGCAACACCCCTCAACACCGTGCAACACCCCACAACACCGTGCAACACGCCTCAACACCGTGCAACACCCCTCAACACCGTGCAACACCACTCAACACCCCTCAACACCGTGCAACACCCCACAACACCGTGCAACACGCCTCAACACCGTGCAACACCCCTCAACACCGTGCAACACCACTCAACACCCCTCAACACCGTGCAACACCCCACAACACCGTGCAACACCACTCAACACCCCTCAACACCACTCAACACCCCACAACACCGTGCAACACCACTCAACACCCCTCAACACCGTGCAACACCCCACAACACCGTGCAACACCACTCAACACCCCACAACACCGTGCAACACCACTCAACACCGTGCAACACGCCTCAACACCCCTCAGCGGCGCTAGAAACTCCTCTTACACACCTGTGAACCTGAGATTGGCAATTAATTAATGCTCAATCCTCCTTCCCTTTGGTCTCACGGGCCTTCCACGGCTTATATTATGGAAATGCCTGAGCCACTTTAAGGTGTGAGACAGGTGCCTGGAGCTGTACCGTTGCTCTGGGCACTCTTGGGAGCTGTACCGTTGCTCTGGGCACTCTTGGGAGCTGTACCGTTGCTCTGGGCGCTCTTGGGAGCTGCACCGTTGGTCTGGGTACTCTTGGGAGCTGCACCGTTGGTCTGGGCACTCTTGGGAGCTGTACCGTTGGTCTGGGCACTCTTGGGAGCTGTACCGTTGGTCTGGGCACTCTTGGGAGCTGTACCGTTGGTCTGGGCACTCTTGGGAGCTGTACCGTTGCTCTGGGCGCTCTTGGGAGCTGTACCGTTGGTCTGGGCACTCTTGGGAGCTGTACCGTTGATCTGGGCACTCTTGGGAGCTGTACCGTTGCTCTGGGCGCTCTTGGGAACTGTACCGTTGCTCTGGGCGCTCTTGGGAGCTCTGGGCGCTCGGGAACTGTACCGAGCTGTACCGTTGCTCTGGGCGCTCTTGGGAGCTGTACCGTTGGTCTGGGCACTCTTGGGAGCTGTACCGTTGGTCTGGGCACTCTTGGGAGCTGTACCGTTGCTCTGGGCACTCTTGGGAGCTGTACCGTTGCTTTGGGCGCTCTTGGGAGCTGTACCGTTGCTCTGGGCACTCTGGGAGCTGTACCGTTGATCTGGGCGCTCTTGGAGCTGTACCGTTGCTCTGGGCGCTCTTGGAAACTGTACCGTTGCTCTGGGCACTCTTGGGAGCTGTACCGTTCATCTGTGCACTCTTGGGAGCTGTACCGTTGATCTGGGCACTCTTGGGAGCTGTACCGTTGCTTTGGGCGCTCTTGGGAGCAGTACCGTTGCTCTGGGCGCTCTTGGGAGCTGTACCGTTGGTCTGGGCACTCTTGGGAGCTGTACCGTTGGTCTGGGCACTCTGGGAGCTGTACCGTTGCTCTGGGCACTCTTGGGAGCTGTACCGTTGCTTTGGGCGCTCTTGGGAGCTGTACCGTTGCTCTGGGCACTCTTGGGAGCTGTACCGTTGATCTGGGCACTCTTGGGAGCTGTACCGTTGCTCTGGGCGCTCTTGGAAACTGTACCGTTGCTCTGGGCACTCTTGGGAGCTGTACCGTTCATCTGTGCACTCTTGGGAGCTGTACCGTTGATCTGGGCACTCTTGGGAGCTGTACCGTTGCTTTGGGCGCTCTTGGGAGCTGTACCGTTGCTCTGGGCACTCTTGGGAGCTGTACCGTTGATCTGGGCACTCTTGGGAGCTGTACCGTTGCTCTGGGCGCTCTTGGGAACTGTACCGTTGCTCTGGGCACTCTTGGGAGCTGTACCGTTGCTATGGGCACTCTAGGGAGCTGTACCGTTGCTCTGGGCACTCTGTACCGTTGCTCTGGGGACTGTGTACCGTGCTTGGTACAGACATCGGCTGGTTACAGTCTCCTGGATAAGAGCCGGTGAAGATGTTTGCTTATTTCAGCATCGAAGAAAATGTCAAATTTCAGCATGCAATAAGTTTACCCATTTCAACGTTGGATAAATTTACCCATTTCTGCAATGGAGAATCTTACCCCATTTGATTGTTGCTGAAACTTGCCCATTTCAGCATAGTGAAAGTTTGTCAATTTTAACGTTGGAGAACCTTATTTCAACGTTTGAATCTTGCCCAATTTCATTAAGGTGAAGCTTACCCATTTCAGTGAGGTGGAGCTTACCCATTTCAGTAAGGTGAAGTTTACCCATTTCAGTGAGGTGAAGTTTACCCATTTCAACATAGAAGAACTATACTATTTATATATAGGAGAAGCCCACTCATTTCCACTTCAGAGAAACGTTCCTATTTCAGTGTAAGAAAATTTATCCCATTACAGCAGTGAAGAAGCTCATCATTTCACCAATTAAAGTATATATGCTATTCTTGACCGGTTTATATAATGTTTTACCAGCAAAAAAATAGTTTTTTCCTACTGATGAGACTATAAACATTATATACATTAAAAAGATAATATTTCATAGAATCTACCACAATAAAATCTGAAGAAATTTGAGCCTTGCAGGAGTAGAGGCAAGAGGGCCATAAGACTAATGGTTCCGAATTAGAGGTCATCTTGAGGTTATCTTGAGATGATTTCGGGGCTTAGCGTCCCCGCGGCCCGGTCCTCGACCAGGCCTCCTTTTTGTTACACACCCCCAGGAAGCAGCAGCCCGTAGCAGCTGTCTAACTCCCAGCTACCTATGTACTGCTAGGTGAACAGGTACATCAGGGTGAACAGGTGATCTGACATCATCCATGGTTTCACTAGGAACTACAACAAGTAGTTTGATCGAGAAAGATCATCTACCTCTCCAGAAATTTAAATTAAAAAGAATGTTAATTAAAATTTTATTAGGCACAGTCCCAAAAAGTTTGCTAAATGTCATCAAAATAATGAAATCAAGTGAGTTTTTTCTCAGATTTTGTTACACTTCTCCCATTAATGTAACGGAGATCAAATTCCCTGTTTTTATTTCGTTGCTGATTTTTTTTCTATTTAAATTATTTCCTATTTTATAAATAAGGCATAAATTCAGCCTTAAACTTTAAATTAAATAACGTGGTGCAAAAGTCATATTGTATTACTTACTTAATAGTCTCATTCTATAAAGCAACACTACAAGTATTTTTGTTAGGGTAATTGTCTGGCCCAAAGATTTCTTGGTGATACGTTAACTGCACGATACAAGGGGCTCCAGTGGTATTGTTGACATGATGTGAGTTGGCATGTGTCCTGTCGACATGATGTGAGTTGACATGTGTCCTGTTGACATGATGTAAGTTGACATGTGTCCTGTTGACATGATGTGAGTTGACATGTGTCCTGTTGACATGATGTGAGTTGACATGTGTCCTGTTGACATGATGTGAGTTGACATGTGTCCTGTTGACATGATGTGAGTTGAAATATGTGACAAACAATCCACTAACTCTATCTTATATCACAAGGTTCACACATAGCTGATGTAGGAGTCATGTTGTGATGAAGGTGGATCTCCTCCCCCCTGGTAGCAGGCTGGCGGCTTGTCAGTAAGCTGGCGGCTTGTCAGTAAGATGTCAGCTTGTCAGTAAGCTGGCAGCTTGTCAGTAAGCTGGCGGCTTGTCAGTAAGATGTCAGCTTGTCAGTAAGCTGGCAGCTTGTCAGTAAGTTGGTAGCTTGTCAGTAAGCTATAAGCTGGTAGATTATGAGTAAGCTCAAAGCTTATTAGAAAGCATACAGCTTGTCGGCATGCTGGCAGCGAATCGGTTATGTTAAATAGGAAGGTTTAATATCTAACGCCATAACAACGACTTAATTCTAGTTGGCGTAATTAGGTCCTTGGGATGAGGTCCCTGAGGCCAGATTGTTGGAACGTGGTCGCTAGGAGCAGGTCGAGATTATCCTCTGATAACGTCCACTCCGGTATCGTTTCAGTCCAGGTCGACTCAGTTATATTTCCCACTTTCCGCTAATTCATCTTTGTCCATTGCTACGACATTATCGTTCCTTCGCTAAACATTATTATTTCTCACTGTAACTAATATTTCCTAACAACTGTGTTTTAATTATTCCTCTCTCTCTTGTCATGTTTCTCAGGTCGCAGCCATGGGAACGAAGAATTTCCCATCGAGGTGCACACTTAGGCAAACCCCCCCCACACACACACACTCAGGGGCTTAAAATCTTTCCCTGCGTCGAGGCCCTCAAAGCAGGCCCCACAATTTCTCCCGTCTTTAGAGCGCCTTCAGTATCGATTTTGTGTTTGACGAGTCAACAAAATCCCGACTTGCTTCTCAAGCGTTTTGCAAAAAAGCTTCTCTGTTCTCCACCTTTTGTACCGTGGAAAGACCTGGCAATATTCGCTGGCTCTCTCATCTCTCCTCTCTCTCTCCTCTCTCTCTCTCTCTCTCTCTCGATCTCTCTCATCTCTCTCTCCTCTCTCTCCTCTCTCCTCTCTCTCTCTCTCTGTCAGCTGAGCTAATATTAATCTCAGTAACATATCAAGCAGCATGTGTCACAAAGCGTAATTCTGTGTCAGATGCCCTGTACTCTCAGCAAGCAAACAGGAGCTTAAATCGTGTGTTTTTGTTTTAAATTTCACTGGACTAAACCTTGTACTTAAGCAAGTACTTGTTTTAAATGATTAAGTTTAATGGTTTATTAGATTCATTCAGTTTATTAAGTTCAGTAAGGTTGTAAAATCCGGCTGTTTCCGGATTTTGTTAGATGTTTGTTGAACCATGGCACGTTCAATGCTTTATGAACCATGGCACTGTTCAATGCTTTTATGAACCATGGCACTGTTTTAATGCTTACATGAACCATGGGACTGTTCAACGCTCTCATAAATAATGGCACTGTTCAACGCTCTCATAAATAATGGCACTGTTCAACGCTCTCATAAATATGGCACTGTTCAACGCTCTCATAAATAAGGCCTGTTCAACGCCTCATTAACACTGGCACTGTTCAACGCTCTCGTGACTATGGCACTGTTCAACGTTTTCGAACACTGGCGCTGCTGAAGATACCACCTCAAACTACTATTCAGTTTCTATACATAGTGCCATCATTCTTGAAATGTCTCTTCAAAACTATACAAATATTGTAGCAATTAGTTGGAATAAATGCGTGAAATATGCAAAGTGGTAGAATAGCGAGTCTTCATGGAGCAGTCTACACCTCGTGTAATGTGCTCTCTAAGACCCCCTTTGTTTTCACACAAGTGGTGCTGAGTGTACCTTGTTCTCAAGCTTAAGACCTCGTGAGAATCTTTGGTTGGTTTGAGTCCATTATGTCCGGTGTTGTGTCCATTATGTCCAGTTCTGAGTCTATTTTGTCCATTGAGTCCACAAGATTACCTAAATGGTTCGAAATGTTTGCAGTGATGCTCGAATCTTGGACTTTTAGCGAAAGTTTGTTTGCAAGAAATGTTTTTCTTGTTGTTAAAATGTTATTAGTGTAATCAAATATTTGCCAAATAATTGCATTATCATTTTATATTTCTCGACTATAGCTTATAAAACGTTTATAAGACGGTATTCGTAATATAAAACACGAGATTTAATATAGTACACGATTTAATATTTATTATAGTACACGAGTTGTACTGAATGAATTCTTTCATTCAGTACAACTGAATGAAAGAATTAATCCCTATAGACCCTATAATGGACCCAAGTTTCAGGCCTTGATATAGGACAGTGTCAGACGCTATAGGAAGGTTTCTGTGCCTCGAACCATTACTGGACTTGCAGACTCTCCATCACAGAAGAGCTGTGGCTGCTTTGGCTAAATTTTAGGAATTTCTAATATTACATCCTGCCCAGTAAGTTAGATTACATCTCTCCAAATAAATTATATTACTACATTCCAAATAAGTTTCTATACAAGGCTAAGTTACCCAAATGTAACTTAGCCATATGTGCGCCATATGTAGCAATCAGATGGCTTTTTGCATGAAAAAGGCATTTATGACGTTCTTTCCACAAAAATACGCATAATTTTACTATCCAAAAAACAAAAATTTTACTCAAAAACTTACTATCGCAATAACTCACATATATTGCATAGAAATAGCTATAACCCACTACAACAATCATTACACATATATAATTGAAAGACTGCTCCAGATGCTGTACAAAAAATGTGCAATTCCATCAGGGGAACAATTTTAAATAGCATAAATAAAAATAATAAAATTAACCTTTATTTGGATTAAAAGTGATATATAGACCCCATGGCTTGGCGCTTTCTCCTCATGGCTCCGCTTTAGACTAAAAAGTCTATTTCAGCCCAAGTCTTAACGCCTCGGGGCCATGTTGGACCAGACACGACGGGACTGAAGTGGAAGTCTACTTCGTTGGAAATTTTCTCAGCCTGCTTCTGACTGCTGAAATATATCGAAATTTCCTATCATAATTCTTTCAGTTATTGCTTTTAGGTGGAATTTTCTCCTCATTATTAATATTGCTCTTATCTTCCCATTGATGTCTCATCATTCTCTGCTACTTCTATCATTCTCTGCTACTTCTATCACTCTCTGTCACTTCTATCATTCTCTGCTACTTCTATCACTCTCTGTCACTTCTATCATTCTCTGCTACTTCTATCACTCTCTGTCACTTCTATCATTCTCTGCTACTTCTATCACTCTCTTCTACTTCTATCATTCTCTGCTCTTCTATCACTCTCTGTCACTTCTATCATTCTCTGCTCTTCTATCACTCTCTGCTATTTCTATCATTCTCTCCCACTTCTATCATTCTCTCCCACTTCAATCATTCTCCCACTTCTATCATTCTTCTATAGCAACTGCTACAGCTGCTGCCACTGTAATGATATTTCTGTAATACAGCAAATACATCACCGGTGATGTGGCTGCTGCATTTACTACAGCTGTTGCTGCATCTTCTACCGATGCTGCAAATACAACATCTGCAGCTGTATTTGCTGTTGCTTGTATTTCCTATCATACTACTTCATATCACACCATCGTTAAACATTCATGACATACAGTTCATCACACTTCAAAAGTATATATGTTAGATTACATCTATTATATATATATATATATATATATATATATATATATATATATATATATATATATATATATGTCGTACCTAGTAGCCAGAACGCACTTCTCAGCCTACTATGCAAGGCCCGATTTGCCTAATAGGCCAAGTTTTCATGAATTAATTGTTTTTCGACTACCTAACCTACCTAACCTAACCTAACCTAACTTTTTCGGCTACCTAACCTAACCTAACCTATAAAGATAGGTTAGGTTAGGTTAGGTAGGGTTGGTTAGGTTCGGTCATATATCTACGTTAATTTTAACTCCAATAAAAAAATTGACCTCATACATAAGGAAATGGGTAGCTTTATCATTTCATAAGAAAAAAATTAGAGAAAATATATTAATTCAGGAAAACTTGGTCTATTAGGCAAATCTGGCCTTGCATAGTAGGCCAAAAAGTGNATGTCATTGTGGCAGCCATTAGCACTGAGGCGTTTGTGTGTGTGTATGTGCACTCAGGTCTAAAAGGCATATAAAATGATAAATAGTTGAGTTATATTAATAAAGGGCACTTATGTTGGATCACAAAGGACATTAATCATGGTTAGTGATTATTCTTTTTTATCTAAAGTTGACAAATTAGCCACTTTCAAATTAGTTGACTAATTAAATGTTTTTTTTTATGTTTTTTTCTGGCGTTCAGGAATCCAATAAGGTACACTAAAACATTCAGGTCCATTGCTCGTCTGTATGTCAATAGTTATGTAATGAAGGAGAAAGTTTGATCTGAAAATGGAGAGGCGACGACGTTTCGGTCTTTCTTGGACCATTAAGAAGACCACATAACTCGACAATGGTCCAGGAGGGACCGAAACGTCGTCACTTCCCCAAATTGTTTAGGTGTGTGGGTCGTGTGTGTGTGTGTGTAAAACATCTATATATATATATATATATATATATATATATATATATATATATATATATATATATATAATATATATATATAGGGGGGGTACCACCTCTGGTGCAATTATAGGGACCCACAGCCTCAGAGAAGGGAACACAGAGCATTCAGGGAAAAACTTGCCATTTAACTCTGAATACGAAAGTGTTCGTTTCGCCTATATATATATATATATATATATATATATATATATATATATATATATATATATATATATATATACACACACAGAAATCACAATAACGTCATCCATCATATGAACAAATCCACAAGGGCCGTGACGAGGATTCGAACCTGCGTCCGAGATCATCCCAGACGCTCTCTTAATCGACTGAGCTACAACATGGTAAAGGAATTGAAACCGAAGTTCTACTGAACTTACTTGGATCCTGCAGCCTCTCCGAGACACAAACCAGGGTTTTACACAACTCCCCCCCCCCCCATGCACTCGAGCAATGTCAATAGGCCGTTCACCCTAGTGTGTCTCGGAGAGGCTGCAGAATCCAGTAAGTTCAGTAGAACTTCGGTTTGTACAAGCACCACATCAGTTGGCTGATTAACGTGATCAAATCTACCTCCCCGACCCCCCCCCCCCCACACAAAAACTGCAGTATAAGATTAATTTCAGAACTCTGACATGATACATATCTTCCCTTCCGTTATACATGAGCGGTAATAACACACGAACCCTGTGTCCGGACACGTGGAAGAGAAGCTGCAGACGGCAAATGCAATTCTGAATTCCATTCTCGTTTTCGCTACAGGTTTTTTCTCACGCAAAACCCCTAATAATTTGTGAGGTGAATGATTTTTACAACACTACCTCCCAGATCTGACCTTCAGGCCATAACATATATGGGACTTCCTCCAGGATAGCATATATGGGACTTCCTCCAGGATAGCATATATGGAGCTTCCTCCAGGATAGCATATATGGAGCTTCCTCCAGGATAGCATATATGGAGCTTCCTCCAGGATAGCATATATGGAGCTTCCTCCAGGATAGCATATATGGGGCTTCCTCCAGGATAGCATATATGGAGCTTCCTCCAGGATAGCATATATGGAGCTTCCTCCAGGATAGCATATATGGAGCCTCCTCCAGGATAGCATATATGGAGCTTCCTCCAGGATAGCATATATGGAGCTTCCTCCAGGATAGCATATATGGAGCTTCCTTCAGGATAACATATTTGGGCTTCCTCCAGGATAACATATATGGTGCTTCCTCCAGGATAGCATATATGGGTCTTCCTCCAGGATAACATGTACTGAAATAACCCCTCCTGCTTTCTGAACTTAGAAGCAGATATCAGATCTGTGGTGGAATGCTTTACTCATTCTCGTATATTCATTCCAATATCCATAAAATTCACAAAATTATCGTTGCTTCAGTATAAACATTACTGAGGTTCACCATTCGTATTTCAAGTAAATATGTCATTTAAATTCCATTGTTGAAAGTGAGCTGAAATGTACATTTATATAAACTAAAAATCGTCGATTTTGATCTATAAATACTAGCAATTCTTACGGTTAATTTATTTGTTTGAGAGTCGTAGGGAGGGTCCTTACTCTCTTTATTGATGCCATATATCATACTAAATGCGGTACCCGGCGGTGCCCGGGGTCAGCTGGTTCCCATTCTTATGATACACGCACTCTTGAAGGTCTACCACACCCACACACCCTCCCCCATCTCCCCCCTCCTCTCAAAAGCAACCCATCCACCTTCTCCCCACACACATACTCTCCCCATTTCACTGTAACCATGTTCACTACACACTACATCACTGTAGTCTAAAGATTGTGCGCAGACGCACAGTGTCATGAAGTCACTGTGAATGTCAATGTCTCAATTCACATATAAAATATATGTTACACTCTACGGACCTTTGACTGCACGTTTCATTTACAACACCTTGTGGAGTGAGTGTTATCTTGAGATTTCGGGGCTTTTAGTGTCCCCGCGGCCCGGTCCTCGACCAGGCCTCCACCCTCAGGAAGCAGCCCGTGACAGCTGACTAACTCCAGGTACGTATTTTACTGCTAGGTAACAGGGGCATAGGGTGAAGGAAACTCTGCCCATTGTTTCTCGCCGGCGCCTGGGATCGAACCCAGGACCACAGGATCACAAGTCCAGCGTGCTGTCCGCTCGGCCGACCGGCTCCCTTGGTGGTGAGGGCTGTTTAGATTTAGATTTTAGATTTTTTTTATTCAGGTAAAGAAAGGTACATACATTGAGTTACATACAAAATGTTGGAATTAAATAATAGAGATAGTACATGCAATACCTAAAGCCTCTATTACGCGTATCTTTTCCAGCAACGCTGTGAGTTGCCCGCTATGCTATATAAGTGCCTTACGGGCTCACCATAGCCCGTGCTACTTTGAACTTTGTTCCAGGTAGCGAATCTTTAACAACAACAACCGCTATGCAATTTACCTTCAAGGGTAGCATAGGAGCCTACCCCGACCACCCTTGACACTACACAACCACTAATTACCGTGCAAAGTTTCAAGAGACTAGCCTGTTGCGTCTGGCATCCAGTCTCCGAAAGTCAGACAATTTCTTTTATCAATTTATGAGGTACCCAGTGGTGCCTGGATCTCCCTCTCTCTGTCACTCTCCATCTATCCTGTCCATTTTTCAATTCTCCCTCCCTTCCCACTTGATCTGTCCTTCTCTCTCCCTACCAGTGAGCAAGACATGCTCGGGTAACGATGATTCAACCTCGATAACAGCTGAAAAATGTTTCAATACTCTACGGATATTAAACCCCACATTTCAGACTTCATAGGAATCATTAGTTGTCGCAATAGGAGCCAATCTCACATACGGAGGGGCATGGGGGTTAGACCCCAATCACCCTATGACGCTGTCCATACAATCACGAATCACCATCTCCCAATGACATTGATGATACGAGATACAGTTAAGCCAATACAATCACTTTATTCTATAGAGCCCCCCTTCTGATAACTGTGTATTACCAGAGAGAGACACGTGGACTGAGTAGAGTCAGCGGCATCAGCAAGGGCGGTGGGGGAGAATACGGCTTCAGTAATCACAGCGAAAAACCCTTCAGAATAATGTTGTTGTTGGACGCGACTATTTATAAGTCGTCGGTTTCTCCATGTTTCTTGGTTCTCCTCTCCACCCCTCTCTCTATTTTTCTCTCTCTCTCCCCGACTTCCTTCTCTTTCCCCTACTTCCTCTCTACCTTTCTCTGCCCCTCTCTCTCTCTCTCTCTCTCTCTCTCTCTCTCTCTCTCTCTCTCTCTCTCTCTCTCTCTCTCTCTCTCTCTCTCTCTCTCAAGACTGTCATAAAATGTAATATATGAACAGCAGAATACCAAATAACTCCACGGAAAACACTCCCCAATTTAAGGGGGGGTTGCTATAGATGCCAGTATATCATAAGTGTGGCAATGGGGCTGACCTCGACTGACCCCCCATGACGCTTCCATATCACCACATGTCTTCTTGGGATGTTGGGTGAGGTGAGATCCAAGCTCCTGGCCTCCAACCTTCGACACACACAGACGTGCTATTTTATAGATATAGATTGTAAATATTACGCGTATTATATGTAAGCCATTTATGTTTTGTACCCACACGGGACTTGATTGGACGAGTTCCGTACCCACAAGTGACGTGATTGGACGTGTTCCGTACCCACAGATTGATGAAGGTTGAGTCACCCAATAGGCGGCACGGGCATGAATAGCCCGTAACGTACCCACACGTGACGTGACGTAACGAGAATAATTCAGACGTACCCAAGGTGACGTGTTCATATTCTGACGTGCGTGACGGAGACGTTTTGTGTCAGCATCAGACGCAGGATAAGTTTAAAGAGGATATGTTTACGATATTCAAGATACTTAGGCATTGGACAGGTCTACGAAAAGCAAACTTTTTCACTTGAAGACTTTCAGAGGCAAACTGTTTTCAATATACGACATACAGCCCTGCCTTGAGTGTACCTTGTGGTCGTTCCGGGTATCCGTGTTCCCGCGGCCCTGTCTCTGACGAGGCCTTCTTGTTGGTCGTCTGGTCAAGAGGCTGTTAGACGGCTATTAGACTGACAGTGATCAGGTTTCCTTTGGAGGTATTTCTTAAGTTCCTCTTTTGAGTACAACAAAAGAAAATAAATGGATTTGCTTGCAACACTTACAAAGGGAAAATTTTTGCAAGGGAATAAATGCAAAGGAAATCACCTGAAAGTCACACATGGAAACTTGAAACCTGTATGAAGTACATTACATGATACATAGATAACAAAACCTATTGCATGAGCAAGACATAATTCCAGTTGGTTAGCGGCGTCGAGGCGTGGCCCGGGAGCTGAAACCCCTTCAAGTACAGGCAGGTGAGAACAACTCCACCAACTGCCCATCTCATCCCGTCTCAGAAAACTCTCATATATGCAAGTAAAACTTATCTGATTAAAACTTTTCTCTCATGACGCAAGTAAAATTTTGATGCTGGTGTCTTGGGTAAGATTTTCCCTTTTTAATAAAAGTGTCACGAACCGCAGACGGCAAAACACTGCCAATGTAGTCCGCTGCCGCTGGGAGCCAGACTGTGCAACATGTCTAGGACAACAACACGGGAACAGGTATTATTCCCTAGCTAGTTCTTTGGCTTGCAGTGGCAGAGCCTAGCTAGTTCTTTGGCTTGTAGTGGCAGAGCCTAGCTAGTTCTTTGGCCTGCAGTGGCAGAGCCTAGCTAGTTCTTTGGCCTGCAGTGGCAGAGCCTAGCTAGTTCTTTGGCCTGCAGTGGCAGAGCCTAGCTAGTTCTTTGGCTTGTAGTGGCAGAGCCTAGCTAGTTCTTTGGCCTGTAGTGGCAGAGCCTAGCTAGTTCTTTGGCCTGTAGTGGCAGAGCCTAGCTAGTGGTGGGGGAGAAGCCAGGAGAGCCATAGGAGACTCTCCTCAATATCTTGTTCATAACATTTCTCTATTACTTTGAAGATTTATATATATATATATATATAGGTGCTTTCCTGCCACAATCAACATCCTTTCCCACCACCACCACCACCACACCTTCCCTCCCACCACCACCACAACCTTCAACCACCACCACAACCTTCAACCATTCCCATTCGCCAAAGAAGGAAGACCAATGTCGTAGGAACATTAATATTCGCCAGAAATGTTTCACATTTGGCCGACGTCGCTGGAGACACAAACACGCCTCACTTCCCCACAAGTCCTGAGCCTCGCCAGCGAACGTCGACACCACCACACCGAAGAATAGAAAAGAAAACCTAACTTTTTAAATCGTCCAGGAAGGTGAAGGGCCTACAAATGCAGATCTTGAAGAAGGGGAATAAAAAAGAGGGCAGTAAAAATGTATTATTGACCTGTAAATGCCACGATAAAGATACAGGAGTGCAGTCCGGAAAGGCAAAACTTGATATTGGGATGCGAATGTAAAAATTGGGGTGGAGGATATTGACGAGTCTTGAAGCCTCATGTCCTCAGGCTTCGTGGCTTTATGGGTTCAGCCTTTCAAAGTTCAAGGCTTCAGTCTGGAGGGAAGGGAGGGAATTATCATGGAAAAGCGCCAAGCCTTTACGACTATATAGCACTGGGAAGGGGATCAGGATAAGGATTTGGGATGGGACGGTGGGAAGGAATGGTGCCTAACTACTTGTGGACGGTCGGGGATTGAACGCCGACCTGCATGACGCTCTACCGTACTCTGGAA
Source organism: Procambarus virginalis (assembly GCA_020271785.1). Lineage (NCBI taxonomy): Eukaryota > Metazoa > Arthropoda > Malacostraca > Decapoda > Cambaridae > Procambarus > Procambarus virginalis. Next base: position 4,386,179 of record WNGS01167104.1, on the reverse strand, counting down.
TCGTCAGCTAGTTTTCACTCTTCCTGATATCAGAGACTCAGAGTCCTTAGTACTCTGGCCGTCCTCTCACGTGCTCAGTGTTGCTCCTGCGATTCCCGGGACACCTACGAGGTCAGCGGTGCAGGTCATGTTGTGTACCACAGCGCCAAATATTCGCCTCAGTACACGTGTAACGACGCAGGTATTTCAATATGCCTCGTGAAGCCACTGACAGGGAGCCACTAATTAATATCACCCTAAATTTTACACAAGCAATCGCCACCGCCCACAGAAGCTCCGTACCCAGGCGGGACAGTCTCCATGTCTGGCTAAAAGGAATTTCAATTTGCATCTAATTATCTATAAATACATTCTAATTATAAATGCTACACCACGTATAAAATAATTTTGAATAAACTACAGTGACCACGAAAATCGACTTTTTCAAGTTCATATTATTTTCTATTTTTTTTTCTGCCTGTCTTATGAGAGTGGGCTACGTCAAATGATCACAATCAAGGGACCAAAGTTCAGACTACGTGCAAGATAGAGTTGGTTTGGCACCTTTCCTTTCACCTCATGGCTCTGCTTGTCTAACAGTAACATAGGTTTATAGGAATTATAGGCATCAGTTGTCAGCTCCATTCAGCCAGAGACTGGTCTGGGGGGAAACAGAGCCATGGAACATGGAAGTAAAGGCTTCCTGTCCCTGATGACGAAGAATTATATATGAATTATATTTATTTAATTGTTTATACATAAGGAAAGCGCCATTATGGACATACCAGAATGATGAATATACTATACATAGCGTCGGATATTCCACCATACACCCAGCTGTTTATCTCATATATTAAGTGTCTAGCAGTCACAACTCGATTGAAATATAGTCAGCATCACGAGTCAGCATCCCACGAGTCAGTATCCCACGAGTCAGCATCCCACGAGTCAGCATCCCACGAGTCAGCATCCCACGAGTCATCATCCCACGAGTCAGCATCACGAGTCAGTGGGATGACTGACCCACGAGTTGACTCGCGACAATTGCATCAGACGAGGTGCGACAAGTCGTCACTCAACATCTACCATCATGAGAGCAGGGTATTCATAACTAAAAATGCAAGTGAGAGAGGGAGGGAGTGCCTCGTTGGGCCCGGACACCTTTTTCCCAAGAGATCAACTCCCGTATAAACAATCCAACTACCCGATTGGGAAAGATGTAATTGCCTAACGTGTTTACAAAGGTGTTTACCCTAAGTCTTTATTATTTTTCAAGAGAGTTGTTACATATATTTAACACTCATGGGAAGTATGTGTGTGAGAAGGTGTCAGTATCTAATTGTTTTCAACTTTTATTAATAATTTCATTCACAATGAATATTGGAATGTGAATTTCATTCACTCTCAAACGTAGGTACTTTTGTTTACGAATATGTCATTATGTTATATAATGTTTTCTAGTGTGTTTCAGATTATTTCAGATCTTGACTCTTGTGTATCACCTGCACAGGATTCTTCTGAGTATTATTTCAGTTCATACTTCTGATGATAAAGTGCATAGAAATATTTTGAAATTACCAGAAAAAATTATTCAGTAACCCTTCTTTTTCCTTTCAAGACATAAGTCTCTATCTCAAGGTCGATGTCTCTGTATTTTTCATTCTCTATATTGGTCGACCACTTTATTTTTTCTATTATATTTAATGCTTATTTATCCACAAATATATATTTATCATATATATATGGAACATTTCTATGTATTAGATAATCAGAAATATAATCACATATTAATGTGTAGATGAAAACAGCTTTTTCCTCTCTGACAACTAAGCTCAGCTGAGGCGCATCATTCACCCGTCTCAGCTGAGCTGTGGAAGGAACCCCACTCCAGCAGAGTAACACAGGTTGTGTGGTGAAGGGCTCTCAACTGAGCGTCACCCTGGTCTAACGATCCCTCTGATTGCTTATATTTCAACATCCTGGACACACCCTTCACGGAGAATAAAATGTGTGTCTCTCTCTCTCTCTCTCTCTCTCTCTCTCTCTCTCTCTCTCTCTCTCTCTCTCTCTCTCTCTCTCTCTCTCTCTCTCTCTCTCTCTCTCTCTCCTTCAAAACAAACATGAAGCCTTTTGCAACTGCTCGATTCTGTTTTGTATTTCATTGATCATGGACCTGCCTGTGAGTCTGTGATGTAAACAGTTAGACTGAGGACTTGTGGGATGTATTTTCATGCTGTTGTAGAGGTTCTGGTTATATCTATTCTCTGGTACACTTATATGGGGAACTTGTATGTCTTGAAAAATAATGCTATTGTACGTCTTGAAAATAATGGTATTTATTATCAGAATCAACTGTCTAAGGAGCATGCCAGCTTCATACTGGGTACCATAAAGAGTTGATGCAAGTCCTTCAATAGCCCTGGGTTTGTTTGTGGTAGTTCAAGACCCGAACTGAGAGATTCGCCTCACTTATTTTTCCTAATTATTTTTAAACACATAAATAAACAAATGTGAATATTTATAGACAGGTCTGGTCTCATGCAAGAATATTTTTCTTTTTTAATTAATAACATTTTGAGAAACAACTCCTATTTACCCGAGTATAAAATTTTTCTTTAGTTTTATACAGACGAATAAACATTTTCTGAATAGAAGAATAACCAAAATGTAACATTGAAAATGGATAACTCAACATTATTCACATACAACTTAAGTTTTTGTAGTTTATAATGACAGAAACACTTAAAATATCGACAAAATTGGCATAAGCCCGCTGCTGTCAATAAATATTTTCCCGTTAAACCTCAAATATAATTTGATAATTGGATACGAATATTATGTACAGATTGTTACAAAAAGCACACGTTTTGATATATTTTTCTCAGGAGAAGTAATATGTTTAAGGGTTTCTGATGTCGTAGTTTGGCAGTAGACAATATAAATGTCAAAGAAACATTTGTGTTTAAAACACACAAAATTGGTTTGTTTTTATTTCATTTTGAAATGAAAAAGGAACCTTTGAAGCCGTGGAAGAATTGTCTCTTTGATGAGAGTTTTTGATGAGTGGAATTTTATTTTCGTTTACCCGAGATCAGTAAATAATGATTCATATTACTGTAAGACAAAAAATGTGTTTTGAAAGGGGAAAACACCATCCAGGTGTCTGCTGGAACACCATCCAGGTGTCTGCTGGAACACCATCCAGGTGGCTGCTGGAACACCATCCAGGTGTCTGCTGGAACACCATCCAGGTGTCTGCTGGAACACCATCCAGGTGTCTGCTGGAACACCATCCAGGTGTCTGCTGGAACACCATCCAGGTGTCTGCTGGAACACCAACCAGGTGTCTGCTGGAACACCATCCTGGTGTTTGCTGAAACACCATCCAAATGTCTGCTGAGTATACCAGCTGTCACTTTACCCAAATGTACTTAAACATTTACTCTACTGTTCCAAAACCAAATAACTAATATAATTATGATTATAAATTTGTCATATAATTGAGTTGGCACCAGACGTATAATTGTTAAGAATTATTAATATATATACATAATTCCAGCACGGAAAGTTATGGATATCTGATAATGAGACAAATAGATAACACGAAGAGTGGATTTTTTTTACACACATAAAATGGAATACGATTGTGTTAGGGTATTGTAGTATTCTATTTAATAGAATATTCTATATTTTAGGTATTCTATTTTATATCCTAGGATATTAGGCCGGTTTGTTATGTACTTCTCGTTCCTGAAATGGATAGCAATTAATCCTGGGATGATTACAGATTGTGCATATCTTTTTGTATCGTAAATGTAACTGAATGAAGTATATATACATATTGTATGTATATATTTTTTAACGGTCTGGACGATATTGTGTTGTTATTTCTCACACAATTAAATTATGTGTTAAATGTTGTTGATAAATATTTAATAGAGGGATGAGAGAAGAGATATAATTACCAATAATGATAAATGAAACAGATATTGCTTTGCAATCTCTGTGACAAATTCCTCTCTCTCTCTCTTCACGTTTGCAGAATAACTAGAGGCAAAATACATTATGCAGGGTGTGAGGAGGTGAGGTGTGAGGAGATGAGGTTTGTGAGGTGGTGGCTGTATCTCATGAGTTTAGGTGGTTCGCTGTAACTGAGTAGTTAGGTGGTTTGATAAGTGACTCTTGAATGAGTCATGAGGATGGCCTCACCAGGGCCTCATGTCGACTGATTCATGAGGTGGCCTCATACTTTATTTTGGACTAGGTGGCTTTAACACCACAATGTGCTCAGATGGAATGAACATCACTAAACAGCTTTTTCTCGATGAATACAAATATGATTTGAATACATATATGTTATAATCAACTCATTACATATATGTTATAATCAACTCATTACATATATGTTATAATCAACTCATTACATATATGTTATAATCAACTCATTACATATATGTTATAATCAACTCATTACATATATGTTATAATCAACTCATTACATATATGTTATAATCAACTCATTACATATATGTTATAATCAACTCATTACATATATGTTATAATCAACTCATTGCATATATATTATAATCAACTCATTACATATATGTTATAATCAACTCACATCAATACACCACAACTGCTGTGTCTGGGAGGTCACAACTCATATATGTAAATCCATGTTTTTTAACGTTATGAAAATACAACTCTGGGGTTGTCAAACACAATCAATTATACTGGTAAAATAATTATTTTGCAATTATAAACGATCATTCAAACCGAACATTGGATAGAGAAGGCACAAACGTTTTGACGAATGTTGTCTGAACCTTTGCATGCCCACTTGGGGGAGGAGGGAACTGTGAGCCCCAACGATCTCAGTGTATAGGCAAGACGACATCTTTTTCTCAAGGTGACTGACAATGCACAAACAATGAGATCCAAAGAATATTTAATATCTACATGTATATGTAGATATTATATATACGTGTATATATATATATATATATATATATATATATATATATATATATATATATATATATATATTTATTTATATATATATATCCTGACACGGAAACAATCGACAGATAACGGCAATAGAAGATTAGACATCAGCCAAGCACTACATATCAATAAAAAATGGTTATCTGTCCTAGATAGCAACATGGTTATTTGCACTAGATAGCAACATGGTTATTTGCACTAGATAGCAACATTGGTTATCAGTACTAGATAGCAACATTGGTTATCTGTACCTGATAGCAATTTCGGTTCTCTAAACTAGACAGCAAAATTGGTTATCTTTCCTAGATAGCAACATTGGTTATCTGTACTTGATAGGAACATGGTTATCTGACATAGATAGCAACATTGGTTATGTGTATTAGATAGCAACAGTGGTTTTCTGACCTAGATATCAACATTGGTTATCTGACCTAGATAGCAACATTGGTTATCTGTACTTGATAGCAACATTGGTTATCTATACTAGATAGAAACATGGTTATCTGACATAGATAGCAACATTGGTTCTCTGTACTAGATAGCAACATTGGCTATTTGTACTAGATAGCAACATTGGTTATCTGACCTAGATAGCAACATTGGTTATCTGACCTAGATAGCAACCTTGGTTCTCTGTACTAGACAGCAACATAGTTATCTGTACTAGATATCAAAATGGTTATCTGTACTAGATATTAAAATAGTTATCTGTACTAGATAGCAACTTAGCAATACCTTCCTGCAGGTTTGTTATGTTCAGTACAAAGTTGCTCTGGTATTCAATTGTTGTAATTATAACAACAATTTATTGTTACTGATTAAAATAACATAACATATTCGAGGATCAAATTTGTCTGAATATTAATTATGTCTCATAATTTGTTAATTACTAATTAGAGATATTTCCTAATAATTCTCCTTCTATCTGGTTCAGGCTCGATTAGGATTGTTGTTGAATAGGATGGATTAATTCACTATTTTTCAAGTCATCTATAATCAAGTTTAATCTTTAAGTTTGATATAATCTTTTGTTTACTAATATTCGTGTCTCGTCTACACGTATGGCCTGTACTGCATTAACTTGTGTATGCAAATGAATCAACACTTGAAATTTAGGCCATATATATATGCCAGGTTGCAGATGCAGTCTGCTCAACAAACGACATTTTCAATCATTTTCATAAAGAGATCTTCTTATAGATTTCTAGTACAGATTTTCCAATATATTTATATATTGCTGTCAAAGTACCCCGACGCCGGCAAGATCCACCTCAAATTTTCGAATACATCACAAAAGATGCGGAGGTTCCGAAGGTGTGAAAGGAGAATTGGTTCGTAAATCCTGACGAGAATATTGATTCCTCGTGTTGTAAGTTAGAAGGGATAGTTTATGCTCAATATCCCGATCCCTGCTTCATATGGTCGCCTAGAAATATGATTTAGGCTCTCTGCAATTACTCATAATCAATGGCCAAATGCCTGTTTGCCATATTACGAAACTCCAGCTGCTTATAAATGAAAAATATTTTACGCGCGACTCACAACCAATGTCGTTCGAATCATTCTCGAAAAGTGCTTCACTCACGTTCTGTGTTCGAACTGCACCTCTCTAAATCCTTCCCTCATGTACTGCGGGTAAAGACACACTAAGAGAACCTAAATTGCTGCTCAAGACACTATGGAGGGGTCGTGCCTTGAGCAGCTAGGTCGCCCTCGAGAACAAAGACCTGACACTCACTCAAGGAACTATCTCGTTCTTTCACGACCACTGAACCTGTTTTACTGTGGGTTAACACTGATGTTTCCCTTCTCCCAACGGCGAAGTATTTTCACCACAAGTACTTCCTTGAGACTTATCTCTCAACCACAGACAGATAAGTGACTCGCGGTGACTTTAACAACCCCTCAGAGACTCGAACGAGGTAATTCGTTCGCAATTTTAGTGCGCCTCAAACTGTCAGTGGCTTGAATATGATTCCCCTTGATGTCTCGAACCAGTGTCTTTGCCGCCGCCAAACTGTCGGCTCACGGCAGCGGAGACTTGCTTATTCTGCTCCTTAAACACAGTTGATGCACTGCACAACCGCTTCTACCTCTTCTTTAAAACAATGCTGTCGTTTGTGTTTCAGTACTGCGTAATGCTGTTAATGACTGCGTAATGCTGTTAATGGCCGCGTAATGTTGTTAATGGCCGCGTAATGCTGTTAATGGCTGCGTAATGCTGTTAATGACTGCGTAATGCTGTTAATGGCTGCGTAATGCTGTTAATGGCCGCGTAATGCTGTTAATGGCTGCGTAATGCTGTTAATGACTGCGTAATGCTGTTAATCACTGCGTAATGCTGTTAATGGCCGCGTAATGCTGTTAATCACTGCGTAATGCTGTTAATGGCCGCGTAATGCTGTTAATGGCTGCGTAATGCTGTTAATGGCCGCGTAATGCTGTTAATGGCCGCGTAATGCTGTTAATGGCTGCGTAATGTTGTTAATGACCGCGTAATGCTGTTAATGGCTGCGTAATGCTGTTAATGGCATACGGGGAGGGGTCCCCGAGGCATTGCTCCGGCCACCTCCATCTATCCATCACTTAGCTATCTATTTACTCCTCTTTCCATCCACCAATTTATCCATCTATCTATCCATCTATCAATGCATCTATTTATACATCTCTCAATCGGTATACCCATCCATCTATCTATATATCTATCCACCTTTCTGTCTTTCGTTTTCAGCAAGTTTTTCGCCGAATGCATTATATTACCTTCTCCGAGGCCATGGGTCTCTACAATTGCACTAGAAGTGGTACCTATTTATGTATTCAGTACACATAGATTTAGCTTTACCTCCAGCCAAAAGCCTGAATATTTACACCATGTTAGCTTTTTGAAACAACCTAATTGCAAAAAAACATTTCAACTCTTTTGCAATAAACTGTCATATCCAGTTATATAATATATATATCCAATTATATAACATATATATCCAGTTGATGTGACACAACAATTGAAGAAATAATGGTAAATAAAGTTTCAAATAGATAGCCAATTTGACACTAACTCAACTGCCGGTAATAAATGTACATTTGACTGTAAAAGGCATAGATTCAATAGATCTTTTATCATTACAATAGAATTTTGGTATATATATATATATTTTTTAATTAATTTTGTTTGACAAAATGTGGTTAATGGCTGTGATAATGGGCCAGGCGGTGAGGGGTGAGACCTCGATATCCATCCCCCCATTCCCCCATCACACACACACTTCCCCATTCCAGGAACACCTGTGATGATTGTGGGATTTTTTGACAATCAACTCAATTGTAATCAATCAAATCAATCAATTGTAATCAATCAATCAACTCAATTGTATCGCTTGTCAGCTCACTACAGAGGCCTCTATTTGTCCCACTAACGACCGAACGTAAAATAAATGGCTGCTTTAGTGAAATTTAAAAGAAATTAGTGAAACAAAAAGGAGACCTGTTCGAGGACCGGGCCGCGGGGTCGCTAAGCCCCGAAATCCTCTCAAGATAACCTCAAAGATAACCACAATATTATGTATTTTGAAATCAGCTTCCGCTAGTTAGCTTAGCACACACACACATCACTCTTAAATGATCATTAGAGTGAGGATGTCACACTCGCTTGGTGCTTCGCGAGCATTTTGGCCCAGGTTCGTATCCTAGCCGGGGGAGGGTTAACCCGGCGCCAATCCTTAACTGATGCCTCTGTTCACCCAGCAGTGAATGGGTATCTGGTTGTCAAACGATTTGGCAGGTCGTATTCCGGGAAAAATAGGATTAAGGACCTGTCCGAAACCCTATTCCTGTTAGTGGCTGTACAAGAGTGTAACAACTCTTTTATATATATATATATATATATATATATATATATATATATATATATATATATATATATAAGTAAATAACAAAGTGAATGGTAAGATGGGTGGAAATAAATAACACACGAACAAAAAATATCATGTTTGTGAGGCAAAAAAACGATGCCCAATCGTTTTTACCTGTGTAGCTAGTACAATGTACAGCAGTACAATGTACAGCAGTACAATGTACAGCAGTACAATGTACAGCAGTGCAATGTAATGCAGTAGCTTAGGAAACATCAAATTTTACTTATTGCAAATGAAAGAATTTTATGAAAATATTCACTTTTTTTTGCATGAATTTTCAGAAGGGTTCACTGAGCGATGTTTCACCGAAGCTGAGACTAGAGGCTATCTTGAGATGATGATGATTGATTGATGATTTCGGGGCTTTAGTGTCCCCGCGGCCCGGTCCTCGACCAGGCCTCCACCCCCAGGAAGCAGCCCGTGACAGCTGACTAACTCCCAGGTACCTATTTTACTACTAGGTAACAGGGGCATAGGATGAAAGAAACTCTGCCCATTGTTTCTCGCCGGCGCCTGGGATCGAACCCATGATCACAGGATCACAAGTCCAGCGTGCTGTCCGCTCGGCCGACCGGGCTCCCTCTGGTTTTATGGCTTTACTGGCACTAGAGGGAATGGTAAAGCTCTGTCGCCCTTGTATATGCTCACTCGTAAGTGTTTGACACCCGCACATATGTTTGACACCAACACATGTTACACCTGCATATATTTCTTGTGCACATGTTTGACTCACCCACATCTTTGAAACCCGCATATGTGACACCCGCACATATCTGACAACCGCACATATATGACATTCACACATATTTGACACCCAGACATGTTGAGTACCCCGTCAGACAAGCTGAAGCCATACCAGCATCCACAAAGACCTGACTGGCATCACCAGGAAGCAGCCTGAAGCAGCTGTCTAACTCCCAGGTACCTATTTACTGCTAGTTGAACAGGTGCATCAAGGGTGAAAGAAACTATGCCCCATTTGTTTCCACCTGCGCAGGGGATCGAACCCGGACCCAAGGACTACGAATCCCATGCGCTGTCCACTCAGCCGTCAGCCCTCCCTAACGGTGAGAGTGGTTGGGTACGTCCCTAGCTACACAGACACAGACGCAGCCACCAACCACCAATGAAAAATGAAAATTGTACTGCTCAAATGCTGCTGTACCTTGCAGACAGGATTGCCGGCTGCAACAACATCTTGTGCAATCAACAGGCTATTAACAGTCAACGGATTTCCATTCATAACGGCACTAGTGGATCTAGTTACCGATCCTGTAAGACAACTGCAGTGCCCCTGCAGTTGCCCTGTTACCTAGCAGTAAAATAGGTACCTGGGTGTTAGTCAGCTGTCACAGGCTGCTTCCTGGGGGTGGAGGCCTGGTCGAGAACCGGGCCGCGGGGACACTAAAGCCCCGAAATCATCTCAAGATAACCTCAAGATAACCCCTCCTCTCCCTCCCCCCCTACAACACCGACAGCAACTCATCCTGCACAGTCTATTGATCCTACAACACCGTGCACTGAGCCTTCAGCTCTTGCAAGTGCTCCTCCAGCTCCCTCATCCTCAAACCCTCACCCTCAAGCACCCGCTTCAACAACTGCAACTGTTGAACCCACTGATCTTGCAACAACTTGAGCCCCTTGCAACACCACCATCCATCTGAGTTGCAACACCTGGTGTTGCTGCCAGAGACGACCCCTATTACATGGATGAAGCCCTGGTGCATGTGACATCCATATCCTGGTGGATGTGACCATGTATACACATCCACCGCCTCTCCTAAGAGCAACATCAAGAAAGAAACAGAAGCCTCACGGCGGATATCAACAATCTCCAATCCAACGTGGAAAATAGCGTCTAATTGTGCTCCTGATTCGCCAATAGTCTAAAAATACATCATAAGTAAAATAAAATAAATAAAAATAAATCAAAATACGATGAACAGGCAGTCAAACCTAGCCGCACAAGAGGTAGAACTTGGCAACAAAACACAAGAGAGAGAAGACGCCCTTAGAAAGAGGATTCGAACCAGGATTCGAACAAGGATTCGAACATTCAACACGTCTCCCTTCAAGATCACACCTCGTTCCTAGGTCTGTCATCAGCCCAGCAGCTGGGGGACAGGTCCTAGCTACTACATACCCCCCATCTACTTACCTGTTGTTGACCTACTTACCTGTTGTTGACCTACTTACCTGTTGTTGACCTACTTACCTGTTGTTGACCTACTTACCTGTTCTTCACCTTTCTCAACGTTTTATCTATATTCAAGTCAGTCCTACTAAGATGTTGTTGATGGAGCCACAACCGGTTAGGAATATACAGGTTTCCGGTTTTAGTGTAGGTCGACGTTGCACACCGGGATGATTTCCCGGTTGCAATTTTTATATCTGGGTCGTAGCTCAGTCGATTAAGGCAGCGTCTGGGATCCTCTCGGACGTAGGTTCGAATCCTCGTCACGGATTGATGTTGCAAGAGACACAGGAGTCTCTTGCAACATCAGTTTGCAACATCGTGAGGCCGCACCGCGTCTTGTTCGGCATCTTTACACACACCTGAGGTTTCTTATTGATTTTTAACTAATTTTACTATTGTAAATGTGTGATTATCATTGACGATTCGTGACTATATTCTACATTTGACACCCGCACGTGTCTGACACCCGTCTGAGCAGGTGTGGGTGTCGAGCAGGTGTGGGAGTCGAGCAGGTGTGGGTGTCGACCATCCAGTAAACAAGCAGGGGGCCCAGTACCAAACGAACACAAAAACATGGTGTTTGTGTAGCAAATTGTGGCAGTTTGGTCCGGACATTGGTGTTTCCGGTCCGCGTATTTCAGATACTGAAATGTGTTGTGGGATCTTCACCCGGGCGTCAGTGTTGGTGCTCACAGGTGAGAGAGAGAGGGAGAGAGAGAGAGAGAGAGAGAGAGAGAGAGAGGTGACAGAGAGAACCTCAGAGAGAGAGAGAGAGAGAGAGTGAAAGAGAGAACGTCAGAGAGAGAGAGAGGGTGAAAGAGAGAACGTCAGAGAGAGAGAGAGGGTGACAGAGAGAACGTGAGAGAGAGAGAGAGAGAGGTGACAGAGAACCTGAGAGAGAGAGAGAGAGGGTGACAGAGAGAACGTGAGAGAGAGAGAGAGAGGGTAACAGAGAGAACCTGAGAGAGAGAGAGAGAGGGTGACAGAGAACCTGAGAGAGAGAGAGAGAGGTCTTCAAGAGTACCATGTCAGCAAAACCTTCCCCCTAAGGGTTTTTTCCCCTCCCGGGGAATATTTCACCATTGTGTTGGAGGACCCTAAGCAGCTTCACCATCGCTGCTTCACATGATAATCGTTAGAGGGACTTTGAGCCCAACTTTGGTCGTAAATAAACTTGGCTCTTCAAGAGACAAAGGACACTAAACTTGTGTCCCTCTGACACTCAGCTGAATGAACTACTGTGGCTAATTGTCGCAGCCAAGTGTTGAAGTTGTGAGCCTGCCGACTTGGCTGTGTATCCTGCCTGGGGGACTTGACTGTGTATCCTGCCTGGAGGGGGAACTTAACTATGTATCCTGCCTGGGAACTTAGTAACTTTGGACCTAGCCTCGGGCGGTAATTTGGATAGTGCTCTGGAACTGCCTATTCTAGCTTTTAAGTCTATTTTCTCCCTCAGGTGAGTCCAGTCGTCCACTGTGGTTGTCAGAATGTAAGCGTTTGCTTGTCCCCCCATGAACAGTGAGACTGGCCAGTCCAAAGGTGTTGTGGGATGGTTGTCGATCATCCACATAGTGTCGTCGGTACTGCCGCTCAGCCTCAATATTGTTCTCTTGGTCTTCATTACCTCCAGACTCTTGCTTAATTAGGAAATTGATGCGTATTATGTTGAAGCAAAATACAGTACAGGATTTTGTGTGTGTGTGTATTCACCTAGTTGTGCTTGCAGGGGTTGAGCTCTGCTCTTTCGGCCCGCCTCTCAACTGTCAATCAACTGTTTCTACTACTACTTTTTTTCCACACCACACACACACCAGGAAGCAACCCGTGACAGCTGACTAACTCCCACGTACCTATTTACTGCTAGGTAACAGGGGGCATAGAATGAAAGAGACTCTGCCCATCGTTTCTCGCCGGCGCCCGGGATCGAACTCGGGACTACAGGATTACATGTCCAGCGTGCTGTCCGCTCGGCCACCGGCTCCTGTTTGTGTGTGTGTGTCTGTGTGTGTGTATTCACCTCATTGTATTCACCTAGTTGTGCCTGCGGGGATTGAGCTCTGGCTCTTTCGGCCCACCTTTCAACTGTCATGTTTTTTCACAAATACACATTCCCAGGAAGTAGCCCGTAACAGCTGTCTAACTCCCAGGTACCTATTTACTGCTAGGTAAACTGGCGCATCAGGATGAAAGAAAATCACCCTAGTTGTTTCTGCCATTGCCGGGGATCGATCCCCAGACCCTAGGATTACGAACCCAAAGCGATGTCCACTCAACCACAAGGTTCCGTGTGTGTGTGTGTGTCTGTGTGAGTGTGTACTCACCTATTTGTAATCACCTGTTTGAGCTTGCGGGGGTTGAGCTTTGGCTCTTTGGTCCCGCCTCTCAATCTGTCAATCAACTGGTGTACAGGTTCCTGAGCCTACTGGGCTCTATCATATCTACATTATAAACTGTGTATGGAGTCAGCCTCCACCACATCACTGCCTAATGCATTCCGTCCGTTAACTACTCTGACACTGAAAAAGTTCCTTCTAACGTCCCTGTGGCTCATGTGGGTACTCAGTTTCCACCTGTGTCCTTCCTCACACTCTGTGTGTGTGTGTGTGTGTGTGTGTGTGTGTGTGTGTGTGTGTGTGTGTGCGTGCGTGCGTGCGTGTGTGTGCCTGTCTGGACCCACGTGTGTACTTGAGTGATCGAATACGGCTTGAACTCCAGCTCCGGGACCCCCTTCCGGGGCTCTGTATTTTTTTTAATGAGTAAAGTTACATTGAGAGACTTGGCTCGTCCTCCTGTAAGGTGGCCTCTACTATGTCAGCCAAACAGAGAAAACAATGTTGATTTAAAAATGTATATAATATATTCATTTTATAAGACCTGTGCAATTACTGTTTGGGGAATATCGTTGTTAATTAACGAAACGGAATACTTGTAACATAAACGTTGGAGAATTGCATGTGTTATTGTGAAATATATTTGAGGCTGGTTGGGTATATTTCCTATATTTCCTGCCTCTTATGAGCCTCAAGGCCTCTCTGCAGATCCCCAAATTCTTATGAATATGTGCTAATGTTATGTATTTTATATGCTAGTTCAGTGGTCATATACACACTCCAGCCTGGGTATAATTATGTGTATTTTATATCCTAGTTCAATGGTAAAATACACTTTCCATCCTGCGATTCATTTTGAGCAGTTGCATTCTCTGGTGCATATTTCCATTGGTTTCATTGAAGTCTGCGGAGTATGTAAGCTCTTAAATTGCCTTGCTTCTTCCCTTGCTTGCCTTAAGGTCGTGTTATGGCTCCCTGCCAAGTCTAGACACCTTGACACCACTGACACTCAATTTACATACAAAACTGCTTGGTCGACAATGCTTCGTTGTACCGTGGTGGCGGAAAGTGTTCAGTAATTCATCCACAGTGGGAACCTCCGTGCTCTGCACTCACTCAGTATCTGTCTCTGTGTTTCATGATGCTTCCAAAACCTTTTGACTCAGTTGAACACAGTCCAGCCCCTTGGGCTGAACGGTAGAGTTACGGTCTCGCTTCATGCATGTCGGTGTTCAATCCCCGATCGTCCAAAGTGGTTTGGCTCCATTCCTTTCCTCCATCTCATCCCAAATCCTTATCCTGACCCCTTCCCAGTGCTATATAGTCGTCCTGGTTTGGCGTCTTCTCCTGATAATTCCTTCCTTCACTTGAACACAGCAAACGTTTTGGAAAAGGATTTAGCAGAAAAGAGCGTCCTGTCATCGCTAGATACATATGTATTTCTTAGCAGATATGTAAATTACCTGCGAATTGGAATAATGTTCACGTTGAAAAATTTCTTCCTAAAAATGAGGTTTAACAAGGTGCTGTTTTAAGTTGTATATTTCTGCTACCTCTCTTGATAAAGTGTTAAGAGTAAGAGTCGAGCAGTTTAAACAGTCAAGAGCAAGTCGAGCCAACAGTCGCTGGGGCAGTCAAAACATCAATATTTTCTATTATGGTGATTATCTATCGCTCTACTGGGACCAAGATAACCATAAAAAATGTGATAGATATACGAAAGACATATATATCTATCACGTTTATATATATATTTATCATATAGACATATATAGACATATAGATATATATAGACATATATATCTATCACAGCCAAACCTTCAACACTGGCAAATGTGTTGCGTTGGCTTTTTTAACTCTAAAGACTCGTTTGATCGAGATCCCATTGTCACATTACCTTATAGATAATAGTTACGTATTCTGAAAAGCATTTCGGGCGAATTATACCCTCACAGACCCTGCCAAAGTTAAATGTTTCTGATGACAATTAATGGCCAACAGAGCCTGAACACCTAACCTAACCTACCGCTAATTATATACTAATTTATAGAATATGAAATTATTAATTTATACATGCGAATATATATATACCGATTTTTTAATAGATTTTAAATGTTGAATTAATACATTTCGACCATTCCTCAGGTTAGGCTTGTATAGGCTGAAGCTAACCTGTACCATCAGTATCTGTACCATGTAATTGTACCATGCTGTACCATCCTGCGTCATTGCTTGACGCATTTATCAATTTAAACGTACGATATACTCAATATATATATATATATATATATATATATATATATATATATATATATATTCCAGATTTAAAACACAATTTTCTATAATTATGTTGTGAATTGTTTAGCCGGGATTAGGTAATTAGGTTCCGTTGGCAGTTATTTGCATTTATAGCACGTGGGTGAAGTAATTACAGAATTGCGATTCGAACACTTTGAGCGAAGCCTCCTGGAAAGTTCGAACGAGTTCGAACGTCACCATTTGTGATGTGAATTTCAAGTGTCATTCACCCTATGAACAACGGGGTAGTTTGTGGTGGATTAACGACCGAATGGGCTTTGTTAACGAGGACAGGCTGATGAGCTCATAGGCTTTAACAATCAGTTAGACGAGTACAGCCTAACGATGAGCTGGTGGCAGGTGATTCAGCCCTCGCTCGAGTTGATCTCCTCGAGGCTTCGAACCCTGCCGCAAACTAGTATATATCTCAGCGAACGAAGTGGTTCAGAGTACTGGCACTCTGGGTGAGTGTCATGTGGCACTCATATCGAGTGAGGACGAGAGCTACAGCACCACGACACAAGCCGCTCAGCCACGACGTGTCTGCCGTAATGATTGACAAAGTAAACACATCTACTTCAGTAACAGTGAACATAGAGCTGTATTGATGAGAGTAAACAGAACTATATCACCCAACGGGAGTCGTCTCTGTAATGAAACAGTGACGAATCAACGGTTGTCAGGCATTGATCAACGGGGGTTGACAGGCCTTAATCAACGGGGGTTGACAGGCCTTAATCAACGGGGGTTGACAGGCATTGATCAACGAGGGTTGACAGGCCTTAATCAACAGGGGTTGACAGGCCTAAGTCAACGTCGGTTGTCACGCATTAATCAACATGGGTTGTCAGGCATTAATCAACATGGGTTGTCAGGCATTAATCAACATGGGTTGTCAGGCATTAATCAACATGGGTTGTGAGGCATTGATCAATGGTAGATGTCAGGCATTAATCAACGGTGGGTGCCAGACATTAATCAACATGGGTTGTCAGGCATTAATCAACATGGGTTGTCACGCATTAATCAACAGGGGTTGACAGGCATTAATCAACGGTGGTTGTCAGATATTAATCAACTAGAATAAAAGCTAGTTACACCACAGTTTCTCCTGAGACCCTATAAAGACCGCAGTTGATCATTTCAGCATTTAATTAATCCTCTTATTTTATCAGAATTCGTCATTAATCTTCTTATTTTGATCAGGATGCGTCATTAATCCTCTTATTTTAATCAGAAGGCGTCATTAATCCTTTTATTTGATCAGAATGCGTCATTAATCCTCTTATTTTGATCAGACGGCGTGATTAATCCTCTTACTTTGTTCAGAATGCGTCATTAATCCTCTTATTTTGATCAGAATGCGGCATTAATCATCTTATTTTGATCAGAAGGCGTCATTAATCCTCTTATTTTGATCAGAATGTGGCATCAATCCTCTTATTTTGATCAGAATGTGGCATCAATCCTCTTATTTTGATCAGAAGGCGTCATTAATCCTCTTATTTTGATCAGAATGCGTCATTAATCATCTTATTTTGATCAGAATGCGGCAATAATCCTATATTATGGTGTTGGATCGTGTGCCGAAGGGAATCGAATCCCCCAGTGAGTGTGGTGCTCTGGTGACAGCTTAAGGCTCTGGTATTGGACCTATGAATGACATCCGGGAACCGTTCCACAGTCTGCACTGTGGTCGAGGGAGTTCGATTTCCGTGGCAGGACCGAAGCGTTTGGGCAGCGATTCATTTGACTTTCATGGCGCTGTTTATCTAGAAGTAAGTAATTCTTCGGGAGTTAGGGGACTGTTGTGGGTTGCAACTAGAGTTAGAGTTGGCTCTAGGCTCTAGAGGGACCTTGAAATGCCTAACAGGTTGCGAGTTCTCGATCATAGAGTACCATAGAGGTGGTTTCAGCTCTAGGGGCTCTATTGTGGGAACTATCAGGGGGAAAGCGTCAAGGCATTATGACTATATAGAGCACTGGGAAGGGGTCAGGATAAGGATTTGGGATGGGACGTGGCGAAGGAATGGTGCCCAACCACTTGTGGACGGTCGGGGATTGAACGCCGACCTGCATGAAGCGAGACCGTCGCTCTACCGTCCAGCCCAAGTGGTTGGACATTAACAATATTCCAGTAGCTGCCAGTGTGTAGAGATCTTTGTTAATAATTCAGCAATAAAACACTTTGGGAAGGAACATCCAGAAAAAAACATTAAGAACTTAACAAATATAAATTATTCACTGTTTATCCTGCTTTGCAATGCTTGACAACAAGGCACGGATTGCATGCATGCATCATGCAACATCATCCTAGTGATTTACATATCTGCAATGTAATATACCATTCGTGAGGAGCTAATCCTTTCAGTGGATAGCAAGATAACTTCTGTTTAACAGAAGTGATCTGTTTACTTCTGTTTAACAGGAGTTATCTGTTTACTTCTGTTTAATAGAAGTGATCTGTTTACTTCTGTTTAACAGAAGTGATCTGTTTACTTCTGTTTAACAGAAGTGATCTGTTTACTTCTGTTTACCAGAAGTTATCTGTTTACTTCTGTTTAACAGAAGTTATCTGTTTACTTCTGTTTAACAGAAGTTATCACACAATGTTACCAAAACGATTCCTGTAAAAAAAAATCAGTGCAAAGACATGCAGATAAAAGTTGAAAGAGAACTTGCAAAACAGAATTTACATTACCAGTAAGGTTATGTACTTTGACGCCCAGAAAGAATGTTGACCAGACCACACACTAGAAGGTGAAATGACGACGACGACGTTTCGGTCCGTCCTGGACCATTCTCAAGTCGATTGGCTTCACAATCACATTCACAATCGACTTGAGAATGGTCCAGGACGGACCGAAACGTCATCGTCCCTTCACCTCCTAGTGTGTGGTCTGGTCAACATACTTCAGCCACGTTATTGTGACTCCTCGCCTACACACAAAGATTCTTTGCATCTGGCTCAAGTGCGGTGCATAAGAGACAGAAATCTGTCTCCTGATTTGTTTGTCAGTCACCAACGAGCAGACACTAACGGCGGTAGTCAACGTTTCGTATTGTTGAACAGTTCTTGAACGAGGAAATACTTTTTGCTCAAATCTCCTTGTTTGTACCGCTAACGAAGTGTTCTCAATGATTGGCCACTCCTCGGGTGATGGTTGCAGTGATTGGCCTCTCCTGGCGTGATAGCAATAGTGACTGACCACTCCTGGGATGATACCAGCAATACGTGGTCACTTCTGGGATGATAGCAACAATGACTGGCCACTTCTGGGATGATAGCAACAATGACTGGTCACTTCTGGCATGATAGCATCAATGACTGGTCACTTCTGGCATGATAGCAGCAATGACTGACCACTCCTGGCATGATAGCAGCAATAACTGACCACTCCTGGCATGATAGCAGCAATAACTGACCACTCCTGGCATGATAGCAGCAATAACTGACCACTCCTGGCATGATAGCAGCAATAACTGACCACTCCTGGCATGATAGCAGCGATAACTGACCACTCCTGGCATGATAGCAGCATTAACTGACCACTCCTGGCATGATAGCAGCAATAACTGACCACTCCTGGCATGATAGCAGCAAAGATTATGTTGATAGTGACTACCGCATTTTACTCAGCTAAAATAGAGTGGCAGCGAACGATATATAAAGAGGAAAAGAAGATAACATTAAAGACCTGAATACTGTAATAATGAGATGCAAGATATCAG
>WNGS01167104.1:4334581-4352081 GCA_020271785.1 Procambarus virginalis | reverse complement strand
TGTTCTGGAAATGTGCGATGAACCTACTTGGTTGAACCGTAGGGAATGACTACAGTGGCGCCGCTCTGTGCCCAATCTCCTCCGTCAACACGGTGAAGGAGGCTGCATCTTGGGTATATTCATCTTAAACAAACACCGTGAAGATCACTTCCTACTCAATCTCCGGTGCCCCTTCCACCCTCCCTCCCCCCCATAATCATCATCCCTCCTTATCTCCCCTTATCCCCTCACCCCAGACCCCCCCCCCCCTATACCTCCCTCACCAAGACGAGAGGGTGGAGGCAAGACTGGTGAGATATATTGCTGCAACTTGACAAAAATATCAACATCTTGCAAGACAAATGTTTGCACACGGGTTAAAGAAGCCAATTGAAGTTAGAGGCATTGAAGGAAATGATCTGAAGGGACCGATTTCAAGTTGAAAGAGTTGATCAGGAAACCCATTAGAATGAGAGGTTGTTGTTGTTAAAGATTCTCTACCTGGAACAAGAAGTTCCAAGTAGCACGGGCTATGGTGAGCCCGTAGTGCCTTGAGAAGAAAGCTGAAGAATGAGACGAGTGCCAAACATGTTCAGCTTGGCTCTGTCTTGGCCTGGTTCTCCCTTACCTAGTGGCACGGGTTCGCTTTCCAGTGAACCCGTGTTTCTTTCCATCTCGCTTCATGCAGGTCGGCGTTCAATCCCCCGACCGTCCACAAGTGGTTGGGGCACCATTCCTTTCCCTCCGTCCCATCCCAAATCCTTATCCTGACCCCTTCCCAGTGCTATATAGTCGTATAATGGCTTGGCGCTTTTCCCCATCATACCTTCCCTTCGATAATTATCCCAGGATTATATCTTGCAAGAATATCCTTTCCAGGGATGTTAACTTATTAACTATGTTAAAGAATGTTGATTAAAACACGTTTGCAAAGCGATGTTTAACCCAAGACATATCTCATATGTTTGTTTATCTAAGGTAAATTTTTTCAAGGGATTTCCGTTGATATTTCTT
This sequence comes from Procambarus virginalis, assembly GCA_020271785.1. NCBI lineage: Eukaryota > Metazoa > Arthropoda > Malacostraca > Decapoda > Cambaridae > Procambarus > Procambarus virginalis. The sequence goes on along the minus strand of WNGS01167104.1, from coordinate 4,351,088 downwards.
GCAAGACAGCTGCCTCTATTGGGCTTGTCTGCAACCTAACGTCTTCTATCATACTCATGTGTGTGTGAGAAGTCGAGTGACTCCATGATTGCAATAACAATAATTCTGAAAAGATTGCATCGTCGCATGTTAATTGTCTTGTGAGATATATGTAATGAAGGGGGGAAGGTTAATGAGCTAATTACTCCATTAGAGACAGTTTGAGACGCGTCATAAAGTAGTGCAAGAGGCGGAGGTGATTAGGCACTGCAATAAATAATTACACCCACGTCAGGTAAATTGACAACTACACAACTGTGGATAATAACATTGCAGAGATTAAAAGATAGAGATACAGAGATAAAGATGCATATAGAGATAGAGAAACAGAGATAAAGATGCAGATAGAGATGGAGAAACAGAGATTGATAGAGAGATAGAGATCGAGAAAAAGAGATAGAGATACAAAGATAGAGAGACAGATATATATATATATATATATATATATATATATATATATATATATATATATATAATATATATGCGAACAAGCCTGAATGGTATATATATATATATATATATATATATATATATATATATATATATATATATATATATATATATATATATATATATACATATATATATAGCAATATATATAGCTATATATATATATATATATGGTATATATATATATATATATATATATATATATATATATATATATATATATATATATATATATATATATATATAATATATACATTATATTTGTGTCCTGCTGACAGAAAACGGGAGCATGCAACAGCAACTCCGCGAATGTTTGCAAATTGCTAACTTATTCATGGGTTCGTGTATAGCAAAGATTACCTCGCTGTATTAATGCATTTATGCTGATGCACGAAGATGATGTCCAGTGACCACAACAGCATTAAATGACCCGATTGAAAACAGCATTTGATTCTGTAGTGTGGATTGTGTTGAACTATTTCAACAAAAAATATATAAACATATGTCGAACTAGAAATATATATATATATATATATATATATATATATAATATATAAAGATATATTCATATATATATTTGACGCTGATACCGGAAAATATACATTGTTTTAACAGCACTTTATTAACATGATGAAAACAAACAATGCAGTTATTTGACCAATTCACCATTAACAAACAATACAATGTAATTGAATTAACCATCAATGTTTTTGCACGCCATCGCGCTCTTCCCCTGATGAACAAGTCTATTTTCAGCACCAACATAGGTTAAGGCTGCATGGTTTCATATATATATATATATATATATATATATATATATATATATATATATATATATATATATATATATGCAAACAAGCCTGAATGGTCCCCAGGACTAGATACAACTGAAAACTCACACCCCAGAAGTGACTCGAACCCATACTCCCAGGAGCAAGGCAACTGGTATGTACAGGGATGCCTTAAACCACTTGACCATCACGACCGGACATAAGGAAGTGATAGCCTGAGCTATATGAACCACTTCCCCGCCGGCACCTGGATGGTTATCTTGGGCATAGCTTTTTATCAAATCACCTCATTTTTTGGGGCAACACGTGAGGAACACAAATGCAAACAAGCCTGAATGGTCCCCAGGACTAGATACAACTGAAAACTCACACCCCAGAAGTGACTCGAACCCATACTCCCAGGAGCAAGGCAACTGGTATGTACAGGGATGCCTTAAACCACTTGACCATTTAAACCACTTGACCATATATATATATATATATATATATATATATATATATATATATATATATATATATATATATATATATATGTCGACTCTTTCTTTACCCAATACTGTGTGGTTGGAGACCTCGTCCTCTCAATTAATTCCTCACATTTTTGTCTGTTATGAATTTTACACATTACAGATAACTATGAAAAGCAGCGACTCGCAAAAATATGGCTTCTTGCAAGCCTTGTTGTACTTGTGGCGTAATATTGCAACCCGTCATCCTGTTTAGACTAGTAAGGTATTCTTTTGCAATAAATGAAATTAAAACATATAAATATTCCTAGGCCTAGTATAGTAAACATATGTACTGTATTAGGCCTCAGATATTGTGTATTAGGCCTAGGGGATGCTAGGATTGGTTAGCTTGTTTGTCAAAGGAACACAAGTAAAATATTGTTTTACGGTTTGTGCAACTCAATAGTTCAGATTGTCAACACAAGCAGGTTGAACAAACACAGTGTTACAGGAGACTGTCAACACAAGCAGGTTGATCAAACACAGTGTTACAGGAGACTGTCATCACAAGCAGGTTGAACAAACAGTGTTTCTAGAACCTGTCAACACAAGCAGGTTGAACAAACAAAGTGTTTCTAGAACCTGTCAACACAAGCAGGTTGAACAAACAGTGTTTCTAGAACCTGTCAACACAAGCAGGTTGAACAAACACAGTGTTACAAGAGCCTGTCAACACAAGCAGGTTGAACAAACACAGTGTTCCAAGAACCTAGCAACACAAGCAGGTTGAACAGAGTCGGAGTAGGGCTTCAAAGTGAACACCCTCTTCCTGCAAGTCGAATTTAAACAAAGAATATTGTTTTATTTGCGAGTTTCATTGTCGACCTTGACCACACACGTGTTCTTGTTAAGAGTTAATTGTACCACTGTGTCGTTGTTCCGATATTCTCCTGAAATCAAGTGGTAATTAAGAGGTAGTTGTTCATGCTGTCCAATTTGCCACTTCGTAAAAAATTGTAAATGTTTTGTCTTAGTAAATCGTTCGAATTCTAGAAAGTTAGGTAACCCATCCTGACCCATGGTCAGAAAGTGACATTATTACGGGGTGTTAATTGTACCTAAACCCTCCCCCCCCTAGTAGTTTAGAAAGATTGGTAGAGTTTATATTAAGTGATGAGGGAACAGTCTGCTTTGTTGTTAGTGTGTTGATGTCAGTGTGTTGATGTCAGTGAGTGTTGATGTCAGCGTGAAGTCAAGTCTGAGAGTGTTGGTGTCTTGTGGTTAGAGTAATTTAGCGTCACTGTGTACACACATGTTTGTTCTCCACTATTTGTGCCAGCAGGATCGATTTCCAGCTCTTGGACCCCGCTTTTCAAGCCGCTGGTTATCTAATGCAATGACTCCTGGTCTATTACACTATCATACCTGTCTTTACACTTATGAATGGAGTTTGCCTCTACAGCCTCCTCCTTTAGGGCATTCTATATACTAACTACCTGTACGCTACAAGAAAACTTTCTAATATCTCTATGACACATCTGAGTCTCAATCTTCATTAGGTGCTCCTCTGATCTATGGGTATTCATTGTAAATTATTCATCTGTTTGCATGCTGTCAATCCCAACTTAAAATTTTACGTCTGAATCATGTGTCTCTCCTTCTTGCTAGCGTCGTCAAGTTTAGTTCCTTCAGTCTCTCTTCAGCACCACCCTTCATGGCCTGGTGCTGCTAAACTCTGGGTTACGTCAGTGTGTAAAGACTTCACAGAGCCTCGCTAGGAGTGGCTCCCTTAAGAGAGCTTTCTAAAGTAATCTCTCCTTCCTTGTGCTTACGTTAGAGTATTAACAGCACTGGGTTGTGTGTACCTTGCTGCTACGCACACACCACACAGGTGTGTGTGTGTGTGTGTGTGTGTGTGTGTGTGTGTGTGTGTGTGTGTGTGTGTGTGTGTGTGTGTGTGTGTATAGAAGGTCAGTGTGGCCGTCTCTAGGAGAGCTAAATCGTCTCCTGGTTAAGATCCCTTGTGAGAACTTTTAGGCCAGTGCACCAATCTTCATTACTTTCCACTCGAGTTGAATTCCATAACAGCCACTGGGGGACTTTTGTGGCAGGGGGAGCCACTATTTTTACAGTTGGTTCACCTATTCGTATAGCTGGCTTAGCTGTTTTTACAGTTATAGAACCACTATTGCAACAGCTGGTTCACCCATTCGTATAGCTGGCTTAGCTGTTTTTACAGTTATAGAACCACTATTGCAACAGCTGGTTCACCCATTCATATAGCTGACTTAGCTGTTTTTACAGTTATAGAACCACTATTGAAACAGCTGGTTCACCCATTCATATAGCTGACTTAGCTGTTTTTACAGTTATAGAACCACTATTGCCACAGCTGGTTCACCCATTCGTATAGCTGGCTTAGCTGTTTTTACAGTTATAGAACCACTATTGCAACAGCTGGTTCACCCATTCATATACCTGACTTAGCTGTTTTTACAGTTATAGAACCACTATTGCAACAGCTGGTTCACGCAATATTGCAATTGATTCAACCATTCTTTCAGCTTGTCAAAACATTCTTACAGTGGGTTCCAACATTCTTACAACTGGTCCAAACATTCTTACAGCTAGACCACCCAGTCTTTTTCAACAGGTTCACCCATTCTTAAAGAAGGTTCACTCATTCTTAAAGAAGGTTCACTCATTCTTAAAGAAGGTTCACTCATTTTTAAAGAAGGTTCACCCATTCTTAAAGAAGGTTCACTCATTCTTAAAGAAGGTTCACCCATTCTTAAAGAAGGTTCACCCATTCTTACAGCCGATTCACATCTTCCAAAGCATACAGCATCGCACAATCACGGTCTCCAATGAGTTTTAGAGTCGCCTACAAAGTGTTCTCTTCCCTCTGAGTTCCTCAATAGAATTCTCGGCACTTTGGATTATCTTAGGCAGTGTTTATCCTCATTGCATTATCGTTATCTGCTAACGTTGATAAGAGAAAGGTTTATCCCGTCCTGGCAACGGTTCGCATAATTCAAGGGGAGGGGCAGTTAATGGGTGTAGATATTGACTCTTGCTGGAGCTTTCAGGTCACTAATCTCTTCACTTCTGATTGTTTCTCCACTTGTGGATTGACCTCTTGGATTGTAAGGGTTTGTGGCCGTTCACACACACACACACACACACACACACACACACACACCACACACACACACACACACACACACACACCACACATACCAAACACATTTAGAAGCGAGTGGTGGAGGCTGACTCCATACACAGTTTCAAGTGTAAGATATGATAGAGCCCAAGGCTCAGGAAGCTGTACACCTGTTGATTGACGATTGAGAGACGGGACCAAAGAGCCAGAGCTCAACCCCCGCAAGCAGAACTAGGTGAGTTAACTAGGTGAGTACATAGGGGACACAGATGGAAACTTAGTTCCCACATGAGCCAGAGATATTAGACATTTTTTTTTCAGTTCAGAGTAGTTACAGGTGGAATGCATTAGGCAGTGATGTGGTGGAGGCTGAACTCCATACACAGTTTTAAATGTAGATATGATAGAGCCCAGTAGGCCCAGGAATCTGTACACCAGTTGATTGACAGTTGAGAGGCGGGACCAAAGAGCCAAAGTTCAACCCCCGTAAGCACAAATATGTGAGTACAACACACATCCTGTGTCCTGTGTTACCCTGTGTCTTGGATCCTCCAAGAGGACCTGAGCAGGTTGTAGAGATGGTCAGAGAAATGGCTACTGGAGTTCTACACGAGCAAATGTAAAGTTATGGAAATGGGACTAGGAGATAGGAGACCAAAGGGCAGTACACAATGATATATATATANGGGTGTATGTGGTGTGGGTGTATGTGTGGGTGTATGTGGTGTGGTTGTATGTGTGGGTGTATGTGGTGTGGGTGTATGTGTGGGTGTTTGTGGTGTGGGTGTTTGTGGTGTGGGGTGTATGTGGTTGTGGGTGTATGTGTGGGTGTATGTGGTGTGGGTGTGTGTGGGTGTATGTGTGGGTGTATGTTGTGGTGTGGGTGTTGTGTGGGGTATGTGGTGTGGGGGTATGTGTGGGTGTATGTGTGTGGGGTATGTGGTCCTGGGTGGGGTATGTGTGGGTGTATGTGTGGGTGTATGTGTGGTGTATGTGTGGGTGTATGTGTGGGAGTATGTGTGGTGTAGTGTGGGTGTATGTGGTGTGGTGTATGTGTGGGTGTATGTAGAGGCGGTTGTGTGTGTATGTGTGTGTCCGCACGTGCGTGTGCGTGCCTCATCACTCTGTAGTAAGACATTTGACCAGATCTCTGTCTTAATCATTCATGATTAAGATGTATTTAATGTTTTCTCCCCCCGTGCCTCAATTGCAGAGAATCTTGCCCAAAATGCTCCGTTTTACGACGAAGGTCAGACGCGAGGATATACGCACTAGTGTGTCGGAGTCATACACCATATATACCAGGCTATACCACCTTGGTATATCTCTACGATATACAACACTTTCAGAGACAACATGTCGGTATACACATACACATAAATGAAATACATATATACATAAATGGAATACATATATACCCCTCTCCCCTATTTTTTATAGTGTTTTCCCCTGATAACTACCTTCCCCCCCCCTTAACTGCCTCCACCACACTACCATTCCTCACCCACCATCACCCTTCGGTTAATATAGCATATAGGCCCCTATTTCTTTCACACCTTCCCTATACCCTTCCCTCCAGCGATTGCAATTATATATCATCTATTTGATCAAGTGAAAAAATGGAGTGTTGGCGCCCCTCTCCCCTAAAATTTTTCGTGTCAGAGGAAGTGGTGTTTTGGACCTGATTTATCGTAAGTCCCTCTAGGTATAGCGTTAACTACTCTAGGTATAGCGTTTACCCCCTCATAGCGGTGCTACCAAAGGTCCTCTAGTGATCCTGGGTGTACTAGAGGAGCAGCTTGGTACGGTGTACCGGTTTCCGGATTAGAAAACCTGTCAAGGTTTACCGTGGTCTTCCTAAACCAGATTGTTCAAACATAGACTGAACACAAAGCTTCTAAACAAATGTTGTTGTGAACACAGACAACCTTGGTTGTGTTCGGTGGTCGTCTTCAGAACTATCACTTTCTTGGTGGGTTACTTCAGCCACCGCGATGGTTTACTGACCAAGCTGCAAGTATACTTTAGTCCCGCCGCTAGTCTAGGAGAGTAGTAAACTCTCGGTGTACATTGAGAGACAGAACAGTAAACTCAGTATACACCGAGAGACAGAGCAGTAAACTCAGTGTATACCGAGAGACAGAGCAGTACACTCAGTGTATACCGAGAGACAGGTATACAACCACAACATCTTAACCTGACACAACCAGTTGCAGCACGCCAACCACAACAGCCGCAGAGTGGTGTCGCCTTGATAATCCGTAATCTTGTGAAGTAGGATTTGGTGAATGTATGAATAATATCTTTGTATTTACTTTGTATGTAAAATAGGTACCTGGGTGTTAGTCAGCTGTCACGGGCTGCTTCCTGGGGGTGGAGGCCTGGTCGAGTACCGGGCCGCGGGGACACTAAAAAAGCCCCGAAATCATCTCAAGAAATCAAATCATCTCAAGAAAGATGTCATTATCCTATTTTTGCCTGTCCTACATCCCTTTGCTGAGTTGTCCTGCCCCATGCAGCAAGGAAATGGGATAATGGGTAATAGTGACAATTCAGGAATAACAAGAATTCGTCTTGGATACAAATATTCATGAAGATTTGGGATGGATACAACAGCTTTGCAAATGAGAGGTGAAGAATCTGTGGTGAGAGTGATGGACACCGCCTTGACCACTACCTGAGAGATTCTGAACATCTAAGAGTCATTAGAAATGGGTGTAGCACAATAAACTCCCCACTAATTGAGTTAGGAAACAACTATCTGTCGTATATAGATACTGTTCTTAAGAGATATTCCCCATTTTGCACCCGCAAGATAACGTAAATTTTTGGGGTTGACAAATGTTAATCTGGTTTGTTAAGCTGTTCACTTAAGACAGCTAAGCAAGTCCCAGCTGTGTCTGGATATAAATGACAAAAACCCACCGGGTTTTCTTCCTATTGGGGGTTGTTCTTCATACTGCTATGACGGTAAGTTCACTCACAAAATGAGTACCGCTGCCCAATAAACTCGCGCGTCAGGGCATAATTTAACGATTTAATGACAATATAGTGTGGCATATATGACTGAGGACACCGATAATATAACACTGGCCAAGTTCCGGGACTAAGCAGGTAACAGACGGTACAACTCTCAGACAATCATATGGCTTTCGAAGAATGTTGACACGCCTTGTTCCGGAAATGTAAAGTTTGAGGAGTTTCCCCTTGCCGTAGTCGTTTTCACATTTTAGACATTACAGAAAACGTTAAAGTCTGGCCTAACTCGTGTATAACAGAACAGGCTGCAGTGTGAGTGTGTTTATTAATCACCCTTACTTAAAATTCCCTTTAAAATTACTTAAAATTCGGGGGTCTGAAGCTCAGTCTTCTCAACGATCAATTGACTTGTGTAGTGGATTCACACTACACGATGACGTAATGTCTCTTTTAAATGATTTGAATTTCACTCTGGTATTGAAAGATACAATTGCTTCCGATCTGGACAGCTCCTGAGTGAGTGACCGCCCTGACCGCCTCGTCATAGGTGAGTGACCGCCCCTGACAGCCTCGTCATAGGTGAGTGACCGCCCCTGACAGCCTCGTCATAGGTGAGTGACCGCCCCTGACAGCCTCGTCATAGGTGAGTGACCGCCCCTGACAGCCTCGTCATAGGTGAGTGAAACCTCCATATGCCTAAATGGCGTCTTATCACTGATAATCGAAACCTGTTTGATGTTGTGTGTGGAGGCTGCCACAGCCTCTCTACTTTTTGCTCTCTATTCTTGCTCTCTTTACTCTTTTCTACTCTACTAACGCTTTGCGTCCTGCCCGAAACGCTTTGCGTCCTGCCCGAAACGCTTTGCGTCCTGCCCGAAACGCTTTGCGTCCTGCCCGAAACGCTTTGCGTCCTGCTCGAAACGCTTTGCGTCCTGCCCGAAAGTGCTGCTGTTGCTGTGCTTTGTAGCTCATCTGTGCTTGCTTTGTCTGTGTCTTCAAGTTCCTGTCTGTGTCGTCATGTTCCTGTCTGTGTCTTCATGTTCCTGTCTGTGTTTTCATGTTCCTGTCTGTGTCTTCATGTTCCTGTCTGTGTCTTCATGTTCCTGTCTGTGTCGTCATGTTCTTGTCTGTGTCTTCATGTTCCTGTCTGTGTCTTCATGTTCCTGTCTGTGTCTTCATGTTCCTGTCTGTGTCTTCTATTGTTTGCTAGGGGGCTTTGTAGATTATCAAGAACAGTTTCTTTTTCGATCTATTATCAGAGATTCAGTTATGCAGTCTGTGCATCAATTTGAATTTACATCTTCATATTCCTAAGATTTACACATTTTCTTCACTTGTGTCACTCCTCCTTATCTTTGCTTTCTTTCTGAGATTCATTCCTCTGAGATCATACCATTTATGTTGGTTACAACATTTCCAAAATCAGATAACTTTTCTCTAATCCTCCTAATCTTATATTTCCTCTGCTTTATTTGTAACTCCTACCGCATTGGTATATCACATTTCGAGTCTCTTCTTGGACTGTTGTCCGAGTTCTCAGAGCACTGCTCTTGCACTTCTCCTCGCTTGGGAACTCCACTTACATCAGCATCCTTCCATTTACATATTTACTTGACATTTACTCGATGCTTTTGCATGTCAATGTTGTTGTTGTCGTAAAGATCCTGGAACATAGTTCCAAGTAGCACGGGCTATGGTGAGCCGGTAGTGCCATGACACATGTCAAGGGACATGTTTATAAAGGTTAACTCAGGCGGCTGGGAGCTCATCAGTCGTGTAGGGAGCATCAGTGTCATCTGTCATGGGGCCAGAAGTTTTGACTGCAGGCGCATTGACAGTAGGACCGTGTTTGTCTGAAAGCTTGTCAAGCACTCACGTAGAATTGTTTATTTGATGTTCTTCAGGTTACTTAACCTATACCTATAATAGGTTAAGCAACAATTGTAATTACCAAGCTATAAGATGCTTATTTTAACATACTAAGTAGGTTAGGTAAGGTCGGTGTTTTCTATGAAGCTTTTCAAGGGAAACTATTATGTTAAGTATGTCACCTATGCACTTATTAAATAAGTCAATATTGACTATACGAATTTGTGAGGACGGGTTGGATGGGTAATAGGTGATAGGTGACAGGTGGGTACAGATGGGTAACAGGTGATAGGTGACAGGTGGGTACAGATGGGTAACAGGTGATAGGTGACAGGTGGGTACAGATGGGTAACAGGTGACAGGTGGGTACAGATGGGTAACAGGTGATAGGTGACAGGTGGGTACAGATGGGTAACAGGTGATAGGTGACAGGTGGGTACAGATGGTTAACAGGTGATAGGTGACAGGTGGGTACAGATGGGTAATAGGTGATAGGTGACAGGTGGGTACAGATGGGTAACAGGTGATAGGTGACAGGTGGGTACAGATGGGTAACAGGTGATAGGTGACAGGTGGGTACAGATGGGTTATAGGTGACAGGTGGGTACAGATGGGTAACAGGTGATATATTACGGTAATTGTTGTGACGGAATGATAAAATAATACCTGACGTTATAATTCCCGTTCCTGCCCAGGCGCCTGACAGCTGGGTGGACGGCGCTTTGAATTCGTAGTCCTGAGATTCCGGGTTCGATCCCGGTAGAGGCGGAGACAAATTAGCATAATGTTTCTTTTACCCTGATGCTCCTGTTACCTAGCAGTAAATAGGTACCTGGGAGTTAGACAGCTGCTACGGGCTGCTTCCTGGAGGTGGAGGCCTGGTCGAGGACCGGGCCGCGGGGACACTAAGCCCCGAAATCATCTCAAGATAACCTCAAGATATCAAGAAGGTCTGAACAAGGGTCCAAGAAGCCGTCTGTGGCTCTGCCCAGGTCTGAACAGGGGTCCAAGAGGGCGTCTGTGGCTCTGCCCAGGTCTGAACAGGGGTCCAAGAGGCGTCTGTGGCTCTGCCCAGGTCTGAACAATGGTCCAAGAGGGCGTCTGTGGCTCTGCCCAGGTCTGAACAAGGGTCCAAGAAGCCGTCTGTGGCTCTGTCCAGGTCTGAACAAGGGTCCAAGTGGGCGTCTGTGGCTCTGCCCAGGTCTGAACAAGGGTCCAAGAAGCGTTTGTGGCTCTGCCCAGGTCTGAACAAGGGTCCAAGAAGCGTTTGTGGCTCTGCCCAGGTCTGAACAAGGGTCCAAGAAGCCGTCTGTGGCTCTGCCCAGGTCTGAACAGGGGTCCAAGAGGCGTCTGTGGCTCTGCCCAGGTCTGAACAAGGGTCCAAGAAGCCGTCTGTGGCTCATTCACATTTAAGTAAAAGTCTCTCGTGGAGGAAATATCATCCCCAATAAAGTTAAGGTTCGCACATGTTGTTTGCGCTACAACTTCGCCAACAGTTATTGCTCTACAACAAAGTTTTAATTGTCTTACTCGGGTGCGAGAATGTTTTGTTGAGTTTGAGGAAATGCACACACTGTGTCCTCAAAAATATGGAGGACAGAGACAGTGGGTAGGATAACAAATGTGTTAACCTGAGAAATACGGAATTTTCCTTGTGATATCTTGGATTTTTTGTTTATGGGGTGTGGGAGGGTATAGGGGAATCGAGTTCTAGTTAACTCTTGCGATATTTCCAGAGATAAAAATATATTTTGCTTTCCGAAGTGAGATGAAATAAGCAAGGAATAAAGGCTCGTATTAATCGTTACTGATATTGTGTAACGCGAGAATTTATATATGCGATGAACTGTTCACGTATATTTCTGTTATATCTATATAATATAACCCATAAACGGCAGTATGATAGTATATCTCGGAGAAAGTACAAGACAAGCCCAAGCTGAGGGGATTGACAGCAAGTAATTAGGGTAATGTTAACTTTTTTTCGATTTATATTATTATTAATATTAAATAGATTCGTGGCTTATGAACTTGGTACCAAGAGACATGTCATGCAGCGCTGCCCCTCGTGACACATGACAACGGTGTGACACATGACAACGGTGTGACACATGACAATGATGTGACAAGGTGTGACACATGACAATGGTGTGACAAGATATTGTACAATGACACGAACTATGGTCTAAATCCGTTAGTTTCAATTCCTTTTCTTCACGTAATTTTCTTTAAGTAAGTTTTCAGCCTCGGCTTCCTCCCTTGATTCTGGAAGACGTGGAATAAATCAGTGTTTTTCTTTTCATGATTTTCCTCCATGTCTGATCCTTCATGTTGTGTGAGTTTGCTGTTTGCAGATCAGCATCCAACGTATATTTTCTCTATTATGTTTTTGCTGGGACTATTAGGGCCCATGTGTCCTTATTTTGGGCCCATGTGTCCTTATTTTGGGCCCACGTGTCCCTATTTTGGGCCCATGTGTCCTTATTTTGGGCCCACGTGTCCCTATTTTGGCCCATGTGTCCCCATTTTGGGCCCATGTGTCCTTATTTTGGGCCCATGTGTCCTCATTTTGGACCCACGTGTCCCCAATTACAAGGTTCAGTTCCTGTAATTTGTCCTGGACGTATTTCTGGTGCTGGTAGAATTGTGTGTCATTAATAGTTGTCTGTTTTGTATCATTCTTTCCTGCTGCTTCTCCCGGCTTAAGAAGTTCCCTGTCATTATCTCTCACTTTGCTCTGTCAAGTGAAACTTCCATTAGGTGGTCACATATTCCATTTCTTCCTTAAATGTCTATTTTATTCTGCGATCTCTTGGCACTTTTTTCTCATCAGTTCTTGTAGTGTCTCTCCCATTTCTTATATTTTCCCTCTCATTCCTAATATCCTCTGTTTCATTGAGTTCTCCCTCTTCGTCCAGCTCTTCAGCATTGTCTCTGATCTAACTTCTGTTAGATCAGAGACAATTTGTCCTCCTCTGTTAATGCATTTGCTCCTGCGCAACTGCCCCCCTTCTGTTGTAACTATGGCGTGCAGAGTGCATCTGTCTCTGCAAGAGACAGATGCACACTGCAAGAGCTTCATCCCTGATCTTCACAGCCATTGTTCTTCTCTTCTCCATGCTGTGCATTATCAGTTCTCTAATGCTTCTCATTTGCTTAAACCAGCAAGTTGAAGAGGTGACTTTCTTACAAGGGCGGCTATTGGTAGGCAGCAGAGTAACCATTATCAACAAAGAGCCACGAGTCACCCAATTACCGCCAAGTGAGTGGTTCATTACACCAGCTCCACCTTACCTCACACAGGGCGCCTGACAGCTGGGTGGACGGCGCTTCGGATTCGTAGTCCTGAGGTTCCGGGTTCGATCCCCGGTGGAGGCGGGAGACAAATGGGCAAAATGTTTCTTTCACCCTGATGCCCCTGTTACCTAGCAGTAAAATAGGTACCTGGGTGTTAGTCAGCTGTCACGGGCTGCTTTCTGAGGGGTGGAGGCCTGGTCGAGGACCTAAAGCCCCGAAATCATCTCAGATACCTCAAGATAACACACCCTGTGAGGTCTTTCTTCTCATTGATGACGCTAGTGTCACAGCTGTCATTCTCGCCCATCAGACGGCTGTCAGCCCCCCCCCCCCACGGCTGACAGCCCCCCCCCCCCGACTGACAGCCTCCCTCATCTCGACTGACAGCTGACAGACAGAAGGCGAGCTTGGAGCCCCTATGAGCCACTCCCAGACAGGAAGACCGCTCGTAGGAAAGTAAGGCAAGGCTGTAGAGTAATAGGGAGAGTATGAAGGGAATTATGCACCCAGACAAGATTTACATGACTTGGGCAAGAGGGAGCAACGCAAATTGAGCGAGAGTGATGCAAAAATAGTTAAGGGAGAGCAACTCAGGGTAAGCAANCTTATCTTATTCTTAGTCTTATCAGATATTATTATTCTTACCAGTGATTTTATGGTTTAAATCTTTTCATTAACTTATGATGTAGGTAGTGTACAAGGTCAGTGTTGATTCTCCTGCAAGGAGTTCGAGTCAGCCTCCCGTTTTTAATGGTTGGTTGCTGTCCTTGAAAGCTGGAGGGGACATTTGTTCTTGAGGATAAAAAGCGCTGGATTTCGTATAGATATTATAAAACCCACATTTATAACTTTTAACAGCAAGAGACTCGAGCAGAGAGTATTCGTCAGCATGGGAACATATATTATTAATTGTCCATCAAAATATTAAACAGTGTTGGGCTACGCACATTCATCCAGAGTTGCACCCAGCTTACAGGTTGCAAAATTATTATCTCTAACAATCTTGCAAAGGATTGAGTTCTATTTTCTCCTGAATATTCCTACTAATACCTCATAAACTTCAAAAATACGCTAGTTATTCTAAGATTAGTTCTCTGTTCACTGTATCAAAAGCAGTTAGGAGATCAATAAATGCTGCATGAGAGCTTGGTCTCTGCCGAATGAATATTCAGCAGGGCAAGTAGTGGGTTTCTTCACGGAAAGAAACACATCTTTTAAGCCCACAGCTTTCCGAGAAACTCTACGTTGAAACCAACCCACGTTTGAATATCAACACAGATATCATGGTCGTCTGGTACAGTCTCTTGTTCACATAAAGAAACATTGACACGAACTTTGCCATCGGTGTTTCAATACTGCCACTTGATTTAAGTTGTTGCAACACTGACAATTGCCTTTGGTGTTTTAACACTGCTCCTGGCATAGTGCATGAAAACTGACACTTATTTGAAGAGTTTCATAACTAGCATTTGCCTGAGGCTTTCCAACACTATCAATTAGTGCTTTAAGTGTTTTAACACGCACTTGCCGTATGTAAATCAACACCAACACTTGACTGGAATGTTTCAACATTCACTTAACAAAAGTGTTTCAACATTGTCACTTGCCTCAAGTGTTTCAACACTGAGTAAAGTAATATTGATTTTAAACTGAGAATTACTTAAATGATGCAAGAGAAACAATAATCTTGCCGACATCGCTATATTAATAAAAACAAATAACTTTGAAGAATGTTGACCAGACCACACACTAGAACGTGAAGGGACGACGACGTTTCGGTCCGTCCTGGACCATTCTCAAGTCGATTGTGATGAGGAAGTAGAGAGACAGGCAATAAATAGGCAAGAGAGAGCTGAGGAGCAAAGTAAGGTGTAGTAGAGGGGGATAGTAATAGAAATAAGAGCTGCAGAAGGCCTATTGGTCCATACGAGGCAGCTCCTATTATAACCGCCGAAAGAGAAGGAGATAGGAATAAGAAGAGGATAGCAAGGGAGCGTGAGAGAAGAGAGAAAGAAAGGAAAGAGAAAGAAAGAAAATAGAAGGGGTAGGCTTATGTTAGATCACGTTTGTTAGTAAGATTAGAGCATCTGAGTATATACTGTGAAAGGTAAGAGTCCACAGCAACAAAGCCAGGACTCAAGTTCATGTTGGGTACATTGTGTATTAGAACCGATTCCACAAGACGGCGTCTGTGTAGAGTAGAGGCAGGAAAGATTATTTTGGAGGAAGACCAATCAATGGGATGATTAGAATCCCTTACATGGCAGAAGAGAGCATTGTTAGTGTCTGCAGACTTAACACTTCTCTTGTGTTCTTTAAGTCTGTCATTCAGTGTACGGCCAGTTTCGCCAAAGTATTGGAGAGGACAAGACGAACCTTTCTTCCTACTCTCTTTCTAAGCACCAGCAAGAACTTCTTGGCCTTGGTTTGTCTTTTGCTACTTCACCTGGCCCACGCTGTGGCATTGATCACATTAGTTCCTTTGACAGGTTTGTCAATTCTAACTCTAGTACTCTTTCGGACTTGTCTGCCTTTAGAGGGGCTCTCATCCCCGTTCTTGACAGCTTGTTTTCTAAAAATCACCACCTTCCTCGTCGCTTCCAGCTTGCCCTTGCCTCCCTGAAATCTAACAACTCTATTCTTATCCTTCCGTCCAACAAAAGCAATTCGGTGGTCGTCCTTGACCGTGAGGACTACCTCCGGAAAGCAGATGTCTTGCTCTCTGACTCTCGCACTTATGCTCCTCTGACTTCTAAACCTTTGGATTGCCTCAAAACTTCCTTTAACCGCAAACTAAGACAGCTCTCTAGTCTTTGTCCTCCTGACTTTGATCTCATTAAACGTTTCCGTGTCATCTGCCCTTCTCTTCCTTATTTCTATGGTCTTCCTAAGACTCATAAACCTGGTGTTCCTCTTCGTCCTATCATTTCTTCACGGGGCTCTGTCAGCTATTCTCTTGCCTCCTGGCTCGCTAAAACCCTGACACCTTACCTTGGCACTTTCTCCCCTGCCCACCTTCGTCACTCTCAGGACTTCATAGAAAGACTGCGCCTGCAACCCTCTTCTAAGATGCTTAGTCTTGATGTCGACTCTCTGTTTACTAATGTTCCGCTCGATGACGTTCTCTCTTTCCTTAGACAGAAGGCGTCAGAGGGCCTTCTTCCTCTCCCTCTTCCCACTGACGTTTTCCTTGATCTCATTAGACTCTGTGTTGACTCTAACTCTTTCTCTTTCAACGGTAAATATTACACTCAAACTTTCGGGTTGCTATGGGTTCCCCTCTCTCCCCTGTTCTTGCTAATTTCTACATGGAATACTTCGAAACTGTTCTTCTTCCTTCTATTGATACTCGTCCCTCTCTTTGGCTTCGCTATGTTGATGACATTTTTGCTTTATGGCCTCATGACCTTAATCTTTTCCAGCCTTTCCTCGCTCTCTTACAAATCTGGCTCCTTCTATCCATTTCAAAG
>WNGS01167104.1:4303695-4331006 GCA_020271785.1 Procambarus virginalis | reverse complement strand
ACTCTCCCCCACTCTCCCTTCTGTCTAAGGAAAGAGAGAACGTCATCGAGCGGAACATTAGTAAACAGAGAGTCGACATCAAGACTAAGCATCTTACAAGAGGGTTGCAGGCGCAGTCTTTCTATGAAGTCCTGAGAGTGACGAAGGTGGGCAGGGGAGAAAGTGCCAAGGTAAGGCGTCAGGGTTTTAGCGAGCCAGGAGGCAAGAGGATAGCTGACAGAGCCCCGTGAAGAAATGATAGGACGAAGAGGAACACCAGCTTTATGAGTCTTAGGAAGACCATGGAAATAAGGAAGAGAAGGGCAGATGACACGGAAACGTTTAATGAGATCAAAGTCAGGAGGGCAAAGACTAGAGAGCTGTCTTAGTTTGCGGTTAAAGGAAGTTTTGAGGCGATCCAAAAGGTTAGAAGTCAGAGGAGCATAAGTGCGAGAGTCAGAGAGCAAGACATCTGCTTTTCGGAGGTAGTCCTCACGGTCAAGGACAACCACCGAATTGCCTTTGTCGGACGGAAGGATAAGAATAGAGTTGTTAGATTTCAGGGAGGCAAGGGCAAGCTGGAAGCGACGAGGAAGGTGGTGATTTTTAGAAAACAAGCTGTCAAGAACGGGGATGAGGGCCCCTCTAAAGGCAGACAAGTCCGAAAGAGTACTAGAGTTAGAATTGACAAACCTGTCAAAGGAACTAATGAGATCAATGCCACAGCGTGGGCCAGGGGAAGTAGCAAAAAGTTTTCTTTCTTTCTCTTTCCTTTTCTTTCTCTCTTCTCCCACGCTCCCTTGCTATCCTCTTCTTATTCCTATCTCCTTCTCTTTCGGTGGTTATAATAGGAGCTGCCTCGTATGGGCCAATAGGCCTTCTGCAGCTCTTATTATTGTTACTATCCCCTCTACTACACCTTACTTTGCTGCTCAGCTCTCTCTTGCCTATTTATTGCCTGTCTCTACTTCCTCATCACAATCGACTTGAGAATGGTCCAGGACGGACCGAAACGTCGTCATCCCTTCACGTTCTAGTGTGTGGTCTGGTCAACATAATTATTGATGGCTCTTATTTTGATTATGGGTTCGTAATCCAGTTGAGCATTTATTCTTAATTTATATTACAATGCTGGTAAAATACACTTCTTGATGATGAGTATGGAGTGCAAATGAACTCATTGTGTATCTTATACTCACGGGATGAGTATAGGGTACACAATGAACTACCACTCACATGATGGGTATGGGTTGCATAAGAAACTATCGCGCAGAGGATGAGTATGGAGAGCAAAGTAAACAAAGATTCACACGATGAGAAAGGGTTGCACAATGTCCTATGACTCACAGGATGAGTATGAGGTACACAATAAACTACAGGTCACAGGATAAGTATGGGTTGCACAATATATTGCAGGTCACAGGATGGGTATGGGTTGCACAATAAATTACCATACAGAGGATGAGTATGGGGTGCACGTAAATAAAGACTCAAAGGATGAGTATGGGGTACACAATAAACTACCTCTCACAGGATGAGTCTATGATATTCGTGCTCTATATCAGGGTAACTAAAAAAAACAGTGCGGTCTGCTGCATGATGCGAGGAGGACGTGTTGCTCCGCATCTTCATGTTTGCACGTGGCTGCTGCAGCTAGATGTTGTGAATTTGTTCTCGACTGTTGCAGTGATACAGTGCCTTTGTGTATCGAGGAAATGGCTGAGGCGGTCTGTCTAGGTGATGGAAGATCCTGCACTGGGCCTGGAGAGTGTGACAGTGGGGATGGCAGACAGGATGATACTAGGCCGTATCAAGCAGTAGTGAACAGATATAAACGGCGAAATATTCAAAGACAGCGAGACGGAGACAGTGAGGAGGAAATAACAAAGAGACCAAAAAATGAAGCCATGCTCACCAGGACGTGGGAGATGCAGACTAATGGAAGGAAGAGGCTGTTGTTCCCTACAGCATGTCAACAGAATTTTCATCAAAAACTGGAGTGGACGGTTCGTTTGGCTAAGGAGTTTTTTTTAATATGAACCACTATTCAAGGAGGGTCTTCACCGGCCCTACATAACAGTTGGGACAGACAAGGCTGTGGAACACCTAACGAAGGATGGGTTTGAGAATATTGTGATGGTTACTCAGGAAGAAGGTATGATACACACCAAGGTCATAGTGTTTAAGTATCCAACTTATCTGGATCCTGATTATCTATTGCTCAACAATGATAGTGTTGTTTGGGCAAAGAGGAACAGTGTTCGTGGTGAAAAACAAAGCCAGGTTGTTGCCTTGGTAAAGGGTGAAGCTCCAGAAAGAATTTTTGTGCAAGGACTAGGCTACAGGAAAGTTGTAAAATACAATGAGGAGCCCATATTATGCATGAAGTGTTCTCGTTGAGGACGTATGGCTTGGAGATGCCAGTTTGACTCCAGGTGTTGGTACTGTGGTAAGAAACATGACTCTCGAGAGTGTAGAGTCAAGATTACAAACGGTGAAAAAATCGTCCCATCTTGTTGCAATTGTCGAGACAGCCACAATGCTGGTTCCTATCTATGTCGCATGAAGCCTCATCTGAGAGACTCTAGGATGGGTGCTACAAGCAGGATAGATGTATCCTTGAAGGAAGGAAAGATTGTGCAGCAGGAACATAGAGGAAACAGCTGGAAGCCAATGACAGCGCCTATGGACAATGTGTGGGAGAAAGGAACCGAGACAATTAAGGCGAGCCTAGGGAAAGTAGGAAATGCATCTGAAAAAATTAAACCGTGTGGAAACAAGGTTCAGGACAATATAGTGAACTCTGAGGTTGGTACTCAAATATTGGAATATCTAAAAAAAAAAACTAGATAAGAGGATTGAGGCATTAGAAAAATTAGCTATGGAGGGTAGACGGGGTGATGATGGTGGTGAAACAGGACGTGAAATGGAAAGTAAAACAGGACGTGAACTGGAAAGTGAAACAGGACGTGAAACGGAAAGTGAAACGTGCGTTGAAGAAAGTAAGGAAGAACATGACGTATTGATGATAGAGGATAGTCAGGAAAATGAACTTACTAGTATTGTTAGCGTTCAACCTTCTGTAGTGACAAATGTTGAAACAAAGGTTAAAGTAAAACGGTATAGAGAAATAAAAAAGAAATTAGATATGAATAATATCACCTTTGATGTTAGTAGCTGTTGTGTAAGCGAGGAGAAAGCAAAAATGTTAGTGTTGGGAGAGTCTGTCTGAGAAACTCTCGTATCTCATGGAATGTGACGGATAGGGCAAAGGTAGTTTTATTAAATCATGGATAAAAGTAGAGTGAGAATATTATCTTGGAGCGTTAATGGGTTAAAATCTAGTGCGGTGGATGTACACTATTATACTCTTAGATAGCACTATATTAACCTGAAATGTTAAATGGGATTCTTGTATTTGTACTCACTGAATTTGTGCGCCTCTTGAGGGGCTTGAAGTATGGGGAGGGGTAGAAATAGCCTAAGCTACTCTTTGATATTTTTTTTTAACTTTTCTCAATAAACCTACTTGAACTTGAAAGAACATTATGTATTAAAGTGTCAACTTATGGATAACCATAGAAATAAGGAAATAAGTAGTGTACCACTTCAAATTGTTTGGATGTGTGATAATGATATGATAGAATACTTAGGAACTACAAGAATTTTACCCCAATGATTGTATCACTTATATGCTGTGCTTACTATATTAATCTGCAATGTTAAATGTTGTATTGTGATTTGTGTATCTGTACTCACTGAATTTGCGCACCCCTTGAGGGACTTGAAATAGAGGGGGGGGGGGGGGTAGAAATATCCTAAGCTACTCTACCCCCTTTGAGATGCATCTTTTTTCTTGTCTTCATAAACATACTTGTACTTGAACTTGAATAAGGAGTGTAAATTATGTAGTATGCCGCACGCCCACACCTTAGAACACTATGTATTAGAGTGTCAACTTACTGATAACTATAGAAATAAGGAAATAAGTAGTGTACCACATCAAATTGTTTGGATGTGTGATAATGATATGATAGACAGTATACTTAGGAGCTACAAGAATTTTGCCCCAAGAGTCTAACACTTATATGCTGTGCTTACTATATTAACCTGCAATGTTAAATGGGATTCTTGTATTGTGATTTGTGTATTTGTACTCACTGAATTTGTGCGCCCCTTGAGGGACTTGAAGTAGAGGGGGGTAGAAATAGCCTAAGCTACTCTATCCCTTTGAGATGTATTTTTTCTTGTCTCAATAAACATACTTGAACTTGGTAACTAAAATACACCTCTGTTTCCAAAATAAATACTTTAATGACAAATATCAGTAAATATATTTTTGTTTCCAATTTTCTGATGATATAGAACATATCATCATATATATATTGGGGGTCCCAGTAGTACAGTTGGGCTCGTTCTCGATGCACAATCGATAATTCCGCGTTCGAATCCCGGGCGGGACAGAAATGGTTAGGTACATTTCCTTTCACGTAATGCGACTGTTCACCTAGCAGTAAGTAGGTACTCAGGAGTTACTCAGCTTGTGGTACAAACGCCAACAGTACGCTAAGTACTGTTAATGGAAGCGCTAATTATAAAAGAATACATACATAGCATATTTGCAATCTTGTAAAGCCACTATCAAATTACAATTAAATTTAAAAAAAAAATAACAGGGTAAGATTATATTTATGAGTAATATTTTACTATGACACTGAGGTAGATTCTTACATAAATACTAAATCTGCTTTAATTAGAAAATTATATGATGAAGTGCCATGTATTTATTCAGACGAGAACAGCAGCGAACACAAACCAGCGCATGTACGAACCCAAGGGTATGAATGTATCAAAGTCTCAGTGAACGAAGTTGTTAACCAACACTGCAGTCAACGACCTGCCCAGACCAGGTGCCCTAGGGGACTGGTCAAGTCGTCTACAGCAATTTCGGATACCGGGCTAGAAACAACTTCGTTCACTGAGAAGTTTGTACATTCAAACCATTCCGTTCGTATATGCGCTGGTTTGTGTTCGCTGTTGTTCTCGTCTGAATATATACATGGCACTTGTTCATATAATTAGCGCTTCCATTATTTGGAAGCGAACCAAAGCATTATAAAGTGTTCAGGCACTTTACATCTATGGTGAGTCACACAGTTACTTGGATACAGTTATTTTGGATACTTCGCTAAGATTTCGGGCAGCACATCATTATGAATGAAGTACTTACACATTTCTTTTACATTTAGTCAAATCAGAGTTTTAGTCAAGACAGAGTTTACATTTAGTCAAATCTACATCAGCAGATGTTACAAACTCCCAGAGGTACTTGTAGCCGAGCCTAAGCCTAGCAGTGGTAACATCTAGAAGTCTGCTAACATTATTGGATGACCCATAGACGTGCGGTTCTTCCTGCATAATAGAATGATGATAGATGGAGTAACTGGTGTGAATTTCACTTTGCCTCAAGTCTCCGAAATTTAGTTGATGTTCCTGGGATATTGCTGCCCTCAGGCTGCTCAAAGGCAGTCCAAGTTGGTAATCAATTCCCTCTTTACGAGCAAAAGTCTTGGCCAACTCATCAGTTCTCAGTGGCTATTTTTACATTATCATTTACAACTAACTCAAGTTAAATAACAACCAGTAAACAGACTGCTGTTTTCTAATTCTAGTTCAGGCACTTCCTGGGATAAAACGCGAACATTCCTTGAGGAACTGTGAGGTGCTTATCTGTTTTTCCTCGTAATGGTCCCAAAGCTACCACAAATGTTCCTGTTTCTCTTTATTGCCCTCGCGGCGACTGGACTTTAGCTTTTGATCAGAAACCAGTTGGTATTGCAAGGTTACCAGGGACGCCTCACGGTACAGTAAGGGAATTAAAATATATAAAGCCAAGTTGTCCCTCACTGCCCTTTGATTCAGACGCTGGTGCCATCCTTCTACGTCATTGTTGGTCCTCACCAGTCGTCTGAATGCACACCAGTTCCCCAATTCCCACACACTGTTGCACAGCCACGTATTTTTTATGTAATGAGTTAATTGTGTCGTTAAGGGTGGACTGCTAGCCGACTTTTCTAATTCAGCAAACGCCTTACAATTATGTAGTACACATGTACCACACAAGTACGTGTATGTTACACACGTACACACACACACACACCTTGTCAAGCACAAGACGAAGCTTGAAAAAGTTTAGTGGTATGCCGATAGGCTAGTCCCAGGTCTAAGAGGCATGAGTTACGAGGACAGGCTGCGAGAAATGCACCTCATGCCACTGGAAGACAGAAGAGTAAGGGGAGACATGATCACTACCTACAAAATTCTCAGAGCAATTGATAGGGTATATAAAGATAAACTGTTTAACACGGGTGGTAGGCGAACAAGGGTACACAGGTGGAAACTTAGTACCCAAATGAGCCACTGGGATGTTAGAAAGAACTTTTTCAGTGTCAGAGTAGTTAATAGATGGAATGTATTAGGCAGTGATGTGGTGGAGGCTGACTCCATACACAGTTTCAAATGCAGATATGATAGAGCCCAGTAGGCTCAGGAATCTGTACATCAGTTAATTGCCAGTTGAGAGGTGGGATCAAAGAGCCGCAGCTCGACCCTCGCAACCACAACTAGGTGAGTACACACACACACACACACACGTACACACACGTACACACGTACACACGTACACACACACACACACACACACACACACACCCACACACACACACACACACACACACACACACACACACACACACACACACACATACACACACTAATACCTCTATTCACCTTGCAGTAAATAGGAACCTGAAAGTCAGAAAGCTGCTAAAGGCTGCATCCTGGGGATGTGTGTGTGTTAGATAAAAATATATGTTGTTTAAATATGATGGAGGAAAAGAGGCCGAGAGACGGTACATTAGACAACCGACGCTTAGAAAGGCGGGGTCCAAGAGCTAACAGCTAAATCTTGGAAATAATAAATTAAAATATTTAATACACACACATACATGTTTCACATGAATTTGGCTGAGGGCACACTGAGGGCTGATGGCCCCGTCGAGGCCATCACAGATGGCCTCGACGGGGCAGGAAGTCGGCGGTTGATCAAAGGGCTCCCACATCCTCCAGATACCTGAGGATTTTTCCGGCTTAATTTTAAACGGAAGTAATGTCTTGGCATTTACGGCTTCAGCGGGTGGGTGGGTCCGTGGGTTTATTACACTATGAGTGAAAACAATCGCCTATTCTCTATTTTATATTGCCGCTTGTAGAGCTAGAAGCTGTACTATTAATTAATATCTGGATTAATATCTTTCAATATTTCCAGTATTTTTAAAGGTATCGCTTAAATACCGAAGATACTGTTATTGGACACCGCTTAATTGACAATGTCTCAACAACGCAGGCTGAAGATGTGCGTGGCTCCTGCTATTGCAATGATGCTCTTTTGCTTTTCAATGATGCGCCTTAGTTGCCCCCTCTCTAACTTACCGTTCTAAATACCCCCTTCTCCATCTTTCGCAAACATTCCCCCTCATACATCTCCCCCCTTTCCTCCTGTCCCCCTGTCCATCTTTGTCCCCCTGTCCCTCACTTTGTCCCCCTGCCCACATTTTTTGTCCTCTGTCCCCGATCCCTTTCCCCCTGTCCCCTCTCTGTCCCCCTGTCCCCTTCTCTGTCCCCCTCTCTGTCCCCCTGTCCCCCTTTCCATCTCTGTCCCCCTGTCCCTCTCTATCCCATTGTCCCTCTCTCTGTCCCCCTGTCTCTCTCTGTCCCCCTGTTCCTCTCTGTCCTCCTGTTCCTCTCTCTGTACCCCCTTTCCATCTCTCTGTCCCCCCTGTCACTCTCTGTCCCCCTGTCCATCTCTGTCCCCCTGTCCATCTCTCTGTCCCCTGTACCTCTCTGTCCCCCTGCCCACTCTTTCTGTCCTCTGTCCTTCATCTGTCCCCCTCCCTTTCCTCCAGTCCCCCTATCCATCTCTGTCCCCTTGTCCCTGTCTCTGTTCCCCTGTCCCTATCTCTGCCCCCTGTCCCTCTCTCTGTCCCCCTGTCCACCCTTTCTGTCCCTGTCCTCTGTCTGTCCCTGTCCCTCTGCCCACTCTTTCTGTCTCCTGTCTCTCCTCTGTCCCCTCTCTCTTGGTCTCCTGCCCCCCTCTCCTCCCTCTGTCCCCCGGCCCCCTCTCTAACCCTGTCCCTCTGTCTCTGTCCCCCTCTCTGTCCCTGTCTCCCTCCCTGTCCCACTGCCCCCCTGTTCCCCCGTCCCTCCTCTGGCCTTGTCCGTTTGTCCCTGTCCCTCTGCTCCTATCCCTGTCCCTCTGTCTCTGCCTCTCCTCGTTTCTGCAATTCTCTGTGTCAGCCTATCTCTGTCTCTTTCCTTGCTCTATCTCTGTCATTCTCTCACTGACTTTGCATATCCTTATCTATCCGTCTCTGTGTCTAACATTCTCTCCCTTACTCTTTCTATATCTATTTCTCTGTCTCGGTCTTCATCTCTTTCTCTCCTCTCTCTCCCTCCTTCTCTCTCCCTCCTTCTCTCTCCCTCCTTCTCTCTCCCTCCTCCTTCTCTCTCCTCTCCTTCTCTCTCCTCCTCTCTCTCCTTCTCTCTCTCTCCTTCTCTCTCTCTCCTTCTCTCTCTCTCCTNGCGGAGTTTGTGTCAATAACCGCATTAAAGCTGTGTGTGTTTGTCTCCTAGTTTAGCTGGGCTTGTGGCGGCTGAGCTTCGCTCTTGGGGCTCGGCTTTTCCAGCCATGTGCGAACAGATTTCAACATCACGTGAGCGTGTCATGTACGGTGTGTCCTCTCCTGCTTCGCACCACTCTCCCTTCTTTGTGCGGTTCACTCCCTGAACTCTTTTTATAGCAGTCACTCAACACGTTTATGTAGGAGCACTCAACACTATATATATATATTGGTATACACTAGCAGCAGGGGATGAGTCACAATAACGTGGCTAAAGTATGTTGACCAGACACACACTAGAAGGTGAAGGGACGACGACGTTTCGGTCCGTCCTGACCATTCTCAAGTCGATTGTGAGAATGGTCCAGGACACAATCGACTTGAGAATGGTCCAGGACGGACCGAAACGTCGTCGCCCTTCACCTTCTAGTGTGTGTCTGGTCAACTAGCAGCAGGTTTTCATTTAGACACGTTTCATTGAATATGACTGCATATTGTATGTTGATTATTTTCTTGTTTATGGCTTCTTCCTCTCTGATTAGTGCTCTTACATCTTGGTTTATTAGATGAGGATTTCTCCAATTGTCATCTTTGTTCGAAATAAACTAAAAGAATAACTAACTGTAGAATGTATTACACTAATTATAAATTTAAACAGCACTTCAACATGCACGGTTTATTCAAGTCATGGGACTGGATTTGTTGTTGTTTAAGATTCAGTACTTAGAACATAAAGTTCCAAGTGCATGGGCTATCGTGGAGGCTCTTTGGAGCCATTATCATTATCAATGACTGATACTAGAGATCTGGGGATGGATGTGAGTCTTCTATCGCGGAGGAGGACTGGCTGTACCAGTTATGGAGCTGGTGGGGTGTGTGTAGACATTTAGGTCTTCCGCTTTTCTTTGCCTGAGCCGCGCTGTCGTTAGAGTTTGTGAGGTGACATCCATGAGGCGGTCTTGTACCGAGTAGGTTTCGTATTTGTGGTGCGGCGGTGGAGCTCCTACTAAGATTTCCTCGTTTGAGGAGTCCGTAACATCCGTAGTTGGTGTTTTTCGTCTTTCGTTTTGCAGCCTGAGGTGGACTCAGGTGTCGGATTGGTGGTAGACGGTATTTCAGGAGCGTTGGTGGTGCTGTTAGCAATTGTAGACAGAGCGTCTGCTAGCGTGGCTGCTGAGATGGTGATGGTAGGGAATTGGGAGCTGGAGAGGGAATGACCTCTGTGCCGCCCGGGTCATGGGTGGTTCTGGAGTCTGTTGAAATCGACCTCGTGGTCGTCCTGGTGGTAGTCTCCGAAGGGGAGTGGAGGCAGTGAGACTTGCGCCAGGGGCTATGATGGGGTCCAGGCCATTGGCCAGGTATAATGCGTTCAGGTCACTGACAAAACGGTGGTTGTCAGGTCCGGCAAGCCTCTCCGCTAGTCTAATAAGACCAGGGATAATACCTGCACGTGATGCAGGGGGCTGAAGGAGCCGGTGGAGGCCTTGGGTCCCCATTGTGAAGGCTGGGTCGCCTGGTGGGAGGAGCCACTCTTTGGTAAGACCGAAAGTCTTCTGATCGGTGGTGGGAGCTGAGGTGGTGGGTTGAGCGCCAGTGGCTCTGGTCGCTGAGGTAGAAGGGTTGTTTCTCTTGGCTTCAACCTGGGCCTTGATGATTCCTGTCTGCGGGGGCAGCGGTAGGAAATTGCGGGATGATTGTCTTTACAGAGCAAGCAGCGATGGACTGTTGCCTTGCATATGGAGTAGTGATGGTCCAGTGCGCACAGGCTGCACTTCTGGACAGGGTGCTGACACTTGTTGGTGGGGTGGGAGAACTCATAGCACTTGAAGCACTGCTGGATCTCATGGTATCGTTCCTTTTTTACTTGGTGGGGTTGTATGTGCAAGCCGAAGCAGTAGAAACCTTGTGTGGCAGGCTGGGTGGCTGCAGTTATGGTGGTGAACATAATCTTCAATAATGATTTGTCAGTGCTGCAGAACTTTAGGTTGAATACACACAGGTTCGGATTCTCGTCCTCGATATTGTCCATCATATAATGTTGCGGTCGGTCAGCGATCCACTGGCTGGTCCTGCTGGTATAAACAGTTCTTCCGGACCGGAACTGACGTGGGAAGTGAGGATGTAGGTGGTGCTCCTTGCGAAGTATATCTTCTTGAGGTTATCTTGAGATGATATCGGGGCTTTAGTGTCCCCGCGGCCCGGTCCTCGACCAGTTCTCCACCCCCAGGAAGCAGCCCGTGACAGCTGACTAACTCCCAGATACCTAGTTACTGCTAGGTAACAGGTGCATCAGGGTGAAAGAAACTCTGCCCATTGCTTCTCGCCGGCGCCCGGGATTGAACCCGGGACCACACGATCACGCGTCCAGTGTTCTGTCCACTCAGCCGCCGGCTCCTGTATGGCACCGCCAGTATGGCATCGTTGATCGAGAGTTTTTCTAGCTCTTCCTCACATGAAAAGAAGAGCACATCATCAGCGTCCTGACTAATGTCAGCGGGTGTGACGCCGGCCACCACCGTCCTGACTAATGTCAGCGGGTGTGACGCCGGCCACCACCGTCCTGACTAATGTCAGCGGGTGTGACGCCGGCCACCACCGTCCTGACTAATGTCAGCGGGTGTGACGCCGGCCACCACCGTCCTGACTAATGTCAGCGGGTGTGACGCCGGCCACCACCGTCCTGACTAATGTCAGCGGGTGTGACGCCGGCCACCACCGTCCTGACTAATGTCAGCGGGTGTGACGCCGGCCACCACCGTCCTGACTAATGTCAGCGGGTGTGACGCCGGCCACCACCGTCCTGACTAATGTCAGCGGGTGTGACGCCGGCCACCACCGTCCTGACTAATGTCAGCGGGTGTGACGCCGGCCACCACCGTCCTGACTAATGTCAGCGGGTGTGACGCCGGCCACGTCCTTCACGACATTAAGAATATTGCTTCCCTCGAAAGCATGACCGTCAAGGGAGGTGGTGGGGGGGGGGGGGTTAGCTCTAACCTTTAGAGGTTTGGGTCGCAATGTGTCCACACCCTCAGCGGGTCGCAGTATGAATGTCAGTGTGGGCCTGGACTGGACGTATTATATAAATATAATACGCTCATATAAATACGCCTAATGGTATAAATATGGGACTGGACTGGGCGTATTACATCTATACCATTAGGGAGGTCAGGTACATAATACTAACAGGTGAGGAGTACGGCATAAAGGAAGAATATTGCATAAATGGGGGACGTAAATGGGTGTCGAATAAAGCGGAAGTAGGGAGGAGGCTCCGTCACCTTCCGTCGGGCGGGATGTAGGCTCCGTCACCTTCCGTCGGGCGGGATGTAGGCTCCGTCACCTTCCGTCGGGCGGGATGTAGGCTCCGTTGGTGTTGTAGTGAGGCAAAGTCGTGGGTTTGGATGTTTTCATTTGGTCTCTTTTCACCTAGATAAGGATAGCTTCTAGAATTTGTAATCTCCTGCAATCTTCTGTAATTTGTAATCAGTTGCAGAATCAAGTATCTTTATGTGTTCCTTTAATTGTTTATGTTGAGTGTCCGATCGTGATTCGTTCGAATGTTCTGTAAAAAGTTCAGATTTTAGAACATGATTTCAAGTTGCGAATGGACTGATGGACATCGCTGCCAATCATCCTTACATGTTAACAAATTAACAAATATTTATTGTTATGACGTAAAGTGAATGTTTGCACTCCAAGCAATAAGGTTATAGTAACAATATAAATGAAGAGACTTTGACTCTAATTGCAGCGTAATCACTCTCTTTAAACTTATTGGCCAAGACATAGGTAATCTTAATCTCATTTTTTTTTTAATTTTAAATTCCCGGATTTACTAATTATAATTATTTTCTGTTTCCTCTTTTTCGAGTACGTTGTTTAGTTCCAAGAGGGATCAAAATATGTGTATATATTCCTTTCTATATAATTCATTTTCAAAGTCAGTGTAAAGTGTCGGTCTCTTAAATATGGATGTTTCACTTTGGAAACATTAATGTCTTTTACAAGCGTCTATGATGATATTTTGTCACAAAATACCATATATGTCTACTGAATTGTACTGGTTATGAACCAAACAAGAAATGTGACATGTATATGAATATTTGATATGCCTGTAAGTAGACACCCGTCACAACATCTCAGAGAGAGAGAGAGAGAGAGAGAGAGAGAGAGAGAGAGAGAGAGAGAGAGAGTGAGTGAGTGAGTGAGTGAGTGAGTGAGTGTGTGTGTGTGTGTGTGTGTGTGTGTGTGTGTGTGTGTGTGTGTGTGTGTGTGTGTGTGTGTTCAGGACGCTCGATAAACATAGCGGGACTGGCCGGTCTGGGAGGCGGCCGGTGGGCATGTTTAGCATATCAGCTGCCGTCGCCGTCTCATAAAACACATCTCCGGCCCACTTAATATACACAAGAGAGTGAGCGCTGCCTCGGGAAATACTTCGCCAGGCGCAAACGCGAGTCGATGATACTAGGCGGGTGCAGGGAGAGCACTCCACCGCCTGCATGGAAACACGCCATTCTCTACTTATTTTTTTCCAGAATCTACATCATAATAAGCAATATTTTCAGGTGCTAACAAAGACGTATGTGTGGGAGAATTACCTCTCATGATGGAAGCATGGATAGAGGCTGTACCTGCGTAGATGGCTCCATCACCTCTGCTGTACCAAATACGTAGTGTCTCCTGTAGATGGAGTCAGCCTCCACTGCCTCCTGTAGATGGAGTCAGCCTCCACTGCCCCCTGTAGATGGAGTCAGCCTCCATTGCCCCCTGTAGATGGAGTCAGCCTCCATTGCCCCCTGTAGATGGAGTCAGCCTCCACTGCCCCCTGTAGATGGAGTCAGCCTCCATTGCCCCCTGTAGATGGAGTCAGCCTCCACTGCCTCCTGTAGATGGAGTCAGCCTCCACTGCCTCCTGTAGATGGAGTCAGTCTCCACTGCCTCCTGTAGATGGAGTCAGCCTCCACTGCCTCCTGTAGATGGAGTCAGCCTCCACTGCCTCCTGTAGATGGAGTCAGCCTCCACTGCCTCCTGTAGATGGAGTCAGCCTCCACTGCCTCCTGTAGATGGAGTCAGCCTCCACTGCCTCCTGTAGATGGAGTCAGCCTCCTGTAGATGGAGTCAGCCTCCACTGCCTCCTGTAGATGGAGTCAGCCTCCACTGCCCCCCTGTAGATGGAGTCAGCCTCCACTGCCCCCTGTAGATGGAGTCAGCCTCCACTGCCTCCTGTAGATGGAGTCAGCCTCCACTGCCTCCTGTAGATGGAGTCAGCCTCCACTGCCTCCTGTAGATGGAGTCAGTCTCCACTGCCTCCTGTAGATGGAGTCAGCCTCCTGTAGATGGAGTCAGCCTCCACTGCCCCCTGTAGATGGAGTCAGCCTCCACTGCCCCCTGTAGATGGAGTCAGCCTCCACTGCCTCCTGTAGATGGAGTCAGCCTCCACTGCCTCCTGTAGATGGAGTCAGCCTCCACTGCCCCCTGTAGATGGAGTCAGCCTCCTGTAGATGGAGTCAGCCTCCTGTAGATGGAGTCAGCCTCCACTGCCTCCTGTAGATGGAGTCAGCCTCCTGTAGATGGAGTCAGCCTCCACTGCCTCCTGTAGATGGAGTCAGCCTCCACTGCCCCCTGTAGATGGAGTCAGCCTCCTGTAGATGGAGTCAGCCTCCACTGCCCCCTGTAGATGGAGTCAGCCTCCACTGCCCCCCTGTAGATGGAGTCAGCCTCCTGTAGATGGAGTCAGCCTCCTGTAGATGGAGTCAGCCTCCTGTAGATGGAGTCAGCCTCCTGTAGATGGAGTCAGCCTCCTGTAGATGGAGTCAGCCTCCTGTAGATGGAGTCAGCCTCCTGTAGATGGAGTCAGCCTCCTGTAGATGGAGTCAGCCTCCTGTAGATGGAGTCAGCCTCCTGTAGATGGAGTCAGCCTCCACTGCCTCCTGTAGATGGAGTCAGCCTCCTGTAGATGGAGTAAGCCTCCTGTAGATGGAGTCAGTATAATACAAGTAAATAAAACAAGTTTATAATACAGTACAACTAGTTTTCTCTAAAGGGAAAGTCATCTTGTAACACTACGCAAAGTGATCAAAAACAGATGGGCCGCCACCCCATGAGGACAAGGGAGGACTGTTTCCGCCACACGCGACGTTGATTTAGCCATTAGTCTTTACAATTTACTCTTTAACGGTACGCCGGGGAGCATCCGATCACACGATCGTCGTCGCCCCTAACTTAACAAGAAGAAGGGAGGACTACTCGCCGGACGGTCAGCGGGAGCCCATCACGAGGGCCACGACGCTCCCAGTTGACTACCAACGCCAACATGTTCTGTACTCCAGGTTAACACTAAGTACAGCATAAACCACAAAAACATTAAGAATAAACCCGTGCTGTATTAGATGGCTGTCTGGAGGCACAGAACAGCTCAAAACATAGGGACTAAAAACTGTGTTGAGGGAATTGGAAGGAACACAAAGTCTTCAACAGACCATCGCCTCATCTCACCATCACTAACATCAGCATGATAAGATCCGTTTCTAATCATAATAATAGCTGTAGTCCAAGCTCATGATAGGAAGCAGAATGCTCAAGTCTGAACTCCATTACGAAAACAACTAAATCAAAATTCTATTATCCACAATTCCTGACAACAAATATCCATTAATCATAAAATTCTGACAGCAAATCCTCTGTGCTTTCACACCTCACAAGCATTTCTAAAGTTCATTAATCACAGGAATATTCAGGCAAATTAAATAATGATCGTCCATATATCAGCAAGATTACCAGAACCAAAATTGATCCAGGGGATCCGCTGACGAAACCCTCGAGTTTGCACCACAGTATATGGATCAAAATTATTAACCCCAAAATTCACATATACATTTTTCAGAGGCGTTGCGTGCACCAGGGTAGAGGCCAGGTGGTGGTGATGGACACATCTCTCCCTCACTACTTGATGGACAGCTCTAGCCCTCACTACCTGATGGAGACCTCTCTCCCTCACTCCCTGATGGACAGCTCCCTTACTCACTACATGATGGCTTACATTACTCAACACTTTCCAAGCCTCCGACACAAGGAGAGAATAATCACAAAGGAATTCATACTCATTATTAATTATTTTGTATATATTTGCTTGTAATTTTTCTGGGATATTTTTAATCAGTTTAATGTTTTAGTGTGAGATGTGTTTTTTGACGCATTACTTGACAGCTGTCTGGTCGCTAGAAGCTGAAACTGTGCTTTATCTCTAGCACCGTGTGTGTGGTCTCTAACATCATGTGTGTGTGGTCTCTAGCACCGTGAGTGTGTGGTCTCTAACACCGTGTGTGTGGTCTCTAGCACCGTGAGTGTGTGGTCTCTAACACCGTGTGTGTGGTCTGTAACACCGTGTGTGTGGTCTGTAACACCGTGTGTGTGGTCTGTAACACCGTGTGTGTGGTCTCTAGCACCGTGTGTGTGGTCTCTAGCACCGTGTGTGTGGTCCCTAGCACCGTGTGTGTGGTCTCTAGCACCGTGTGTGTGGTCTGTAGCACCGTGTGTGTGGTCTCTAGCACCGTGTGTGTGGTCTGTAGCACCGTGTGTGGTCTCTAGCACCGTGTGTGTGGTCTCTAGCACCATGTGTGTGGTCTCTAGCACCGTGTGTGTGTGTGTGTGGTGTATAGCACCGTAAACTAAACATGAGCTCCTATACAAAAGACTCCTCACAAGAAAACACTCATCCCACCTCTGATGACAAACAAACTCCCTACACTCAGGCAGACTAAATAAACAAATAAGTACAGCATTGTTGTTACATTCTTATTTTGAACCAAAACAAGAACAAAATGTATACATTTAATGATTGTTGCAAGCTGGGACTGTTGTTTGGTTGCTGCAAACTGGAGCTGTTGTTTGCTTGTTGCAAGCTGGGACTGTTGTTTGATGTTGCAAGCTGCAATTATTGTTGGCAAAAAACTGCATATTAGATTTTTAAATATTTTAGTTTCGAGTTGGAATAATTGTACATTTTCATTCTTCCTGAACTCATCCAGTGTTCGCAGCTTCGTTATGCCTGAGTGTTGGTTGAATCATTCTCGGGTCGCTAATGAATCTTCCATTCATTAGCGAATGGAAGATAATCATTCCAATTCAAAGACATTATTCATAAATGTTTGTAGATTCATTAGCAGATCGTGTCCTAATCGTCAACCGACAGCACTCTAATAATTCGCGAATCCCTAATTACACAATCCAACATATAAAATCGTTCCCGTCCAGTGTCGAATATATAGCACTGAATTCTCCAGAATAATCCAACTCTTGAAAACAGAGTAGTGGGAAAACTGACAGGAATAGCCCTGTTTATCTCTCTCCCCTAAACAATGTGAAGCACCCTTGCCCGGCCCAAGGATAACACACGCGCCAATTAAAAGTTTCCGATCAAGTCGTCAGTCGTCGGAGGTCATTATCAAGTTCACTATTTACGTTGAATAGTGATTGAGTCCTTCCTTCCTTTTGTAGTCAGGTGAAGATCTTCCCTCGAGGTCAACGATCACATTAATATTAAGGATATATTTCCTTTAGGTCTGAAAATATAATAGTCGGCTCGTGTACAGCAGTGTAAGGTAATATTCAACCCTTACGCCTGTTTATATATAACACATTTTGTAACCAAGTGATCCATCATACATATATTGACGTAATAGACAAATAAATAGTAAAAAAAAAATTGTCTTCAGTTTATATAGTACGGAAAAAAGCTGAAAACCAAACTTAAATATTCCTAGGCCTAGTATAGCATATATATGTACTATATTAGGCCTTGAATAGCGTTTATTAGGCCTAAGATCGTTAGGTTGGGTTTCATTTGCAACGTAAATACAAACCTGTTCTGTTTGTCAACAATTCAATAGTACAAAATTCTACTTTCTAATTGTCTATTATGTCAATATATGTACGATGGTCCCCCATACTNATTTAGAGAAATCCTTGTTACTATTCAATATGTACTCAATAATTAACCTCGTTAAAGTACCTATGTCTCATTGGAGGATAAGATCAAGTCAAGTGCATATGAGTTAAGTTTGATAATTAGTCTTGTCAATGATAAGTGCAATGTTGCATATAAGTCATCGCAGGTCAGCATGCCAAGTGGTTGTTCACTTCCCACTGTTCCTTGGCGTTTTTAATTCATTAATTTAGGAAAACTCATGATATACTCAGTAATGTTATGTGATAGTACCCTTGTTCAATTGTCTATGAAAATTGCCATCATTTTGGAATAATGATTCAGTCACTTTAAGTTGCCAAGTGCATGTGAGTTAGCTTTGATAATTAGTTCTCTTATTGACGTATACAACATGGTAGGCCAGCTTGCTTGCTCGCTGGTGGAGAGAGGTGACCTGGGTGGACACCAGTGTGGTCTTGGTGAGGTCTGGAGTAACATCAGCTCAAGAGGAAGAACAGCCAGATCATCGGCTGAGTTTGTAGATATGTTAAGGTAAAGTCTATTGGAGTTCAAGTACGAGTTAGTTTCATATCATTGCCTCAAGGTTTAGGAACATTAGATAGGATTACATTTATAATTTGTGTCAATAAACGAATTTCATTATTTAGAGTGTTTAACCATTTCCTCCCCCAACTATTGTTTTCTGAATCCACGACCCAGTGATATGTGTTGCAAGTTTCCAAATGGGTTCGCAAGCACTCTCATATTAAAGATATTCTCTGGTTTGGTCAAAGCCGCACTTAACGTAGACTCATCCCTCCTGTCATTTAATTTGGGATCCACATTCTTGATTATGCATCGATTGACTGGCCCTTCCCCGCAGTCAATTACCTTAATTACATAGGTATTAGGGAAGGTGGTGGCAGTGATTAAAAGTCTCTTTGGTCAAGACCAGGATATTATAATAGGTTATAATTGATTGTAACTGATATGAACAGTGTCCATTACCTGTAGCACCTTGGTGATCAAACACCGAGGTTATGAGGCACCACTGGACTAAGGTTACAGTAAGGAACAACGGTGATCGACTTAACCGTTAACTAACGACCCGTTAAGACAGCAAGTGACGTTATTGTTCTTTGAAACTCGAGTCGGTTACCTAGAGAGTAGAGGTGACAGGCTGGGATCACAAGCAGTCCCAGGGTCGTTACTAATCAAAGTAACACAAGTATCAAAGTAACTCAAGTATTACAGTACACAGGTATCATAATAACACAAGTATCATAATAACACACCAGTATAGTAACACAAGTATCATACTCAGTTGAACTTCAGAAATGGGAGAAGTACTTTTTAAACTGAAATTTCCATTAAGCGTAAGGAGGAAGGCCCCTCTCTCTCTCTCCACAGCAGCCACCAGATGCTAAAGGTAAAAGCTTCCTAGTCCATTGTCTCCAGTCAGTAATTCATAATTCTCATTGGTTTTCGCTCGCATGCCCTATTTAGTATGCTAATTCTCAGATAACTTCGTTCGGTTATTGTTTCTTGAAGGCGGTGGTGTGAGAAATGAGAAGCATTGAGGGTGAAAGAGAGAGAGAGAGAGAGAGGAGAGAGAGAAAGAGAGAGAGAGAGACAGACAGACAGACAGAGGAATGAATAAGTGAGCCAGTGAATGGAACAAATGGAAGAGTTAGCGAGAGCGTAACTGACTGAAACAAAGCGAGTTCACGGCCTAAGTGCACTTACGTTGGTAAAAAAAATAAAACTTAATTTACTTCTAAAAAAAATTATTTCTGTTGTGGTGTACATGAGCGCCGAGCCTCCCATATGTCAGGGCCTCACCATCAGTGTCTGACACACAGACAACAACGGGTCTCAGTCAGGCGTCGAGTGGCAAGATGTGACACGTGAGGAACTTCCCAACCCCGAAGGCTGGGTCCGGGGCCTCTTCATCCTAATTTACGTGAATGATGTATCACTAAGAATGTTCCGTAATATGTTGATTGTGATGTGTCTATATATTTTATTTAATTTGTTTTATATATACAAAAGTTGTTACATTCTTGTACAACCACTAGTACACGTAGCGTTTTGGGGAGGGGTCTATATATATATATATATATAATATATATATATATATATATCTATATATATTATATATATATATATGTGTGGTCGGCGAGGTCAATGACATTATTAAGAGAAGCCTTACCACAGCCGGTTGTCCAGCATAGAGAGCGCCCCGCTACCTAATGTCCCGCAACTCTGATGAGCCTGTCGGTCGCCCAGATGGAATCACGGTGAACCCTGGAAGAATGGTAAACAGTTGGTGTGGGACTACACTTGCGTTTCAAACTCTAGCCAATACCTATGATGACTTCAGTGCTACTCAAGCAGGAGGAGCTGCCAATCACCGGGAAGCGGCCAAATCACGTAAATACAGAGACCTGAGCACCACTACAATTTTGTCCCCATTGCCTCAGAGACACTTGGTGCCTGGGGTAAAAGTGCTGCTAGCTTTTGAAGGAGTTGGGGTCTAAGCTAATCGAAACAACTAGAGACCCTAGAGCTGCCAGTTTCTTTTTCAGCGCCTTAGTGTGGCAATCCAGAGAGGAAATGCTCACTGCATCCTTGGTTCCTGCCCGCCATCTGAGGAGCTTGAGGAGCTTTCAACTTGTGACAAGCAGCCTTGTACCCTGAACGTAATCAATATTGTAACTTTTTTTGTGTAATGACATTTTCAATAAAGTTAGATAAACATACACACATACCAAAAGAATAGGGGTGGTAGGAGAAGAAAATATCAAAGTGTTCAGTGAGGATCCACAAGTCTTCTCTGGTACTCTTTATTTTCTTCTCCGAGGCTAGGGTCCTACACTTGCACAGAGGTGGTACCCGTCCCTATATATATATATATTATATATATATATATATATATATATATATATATATATATATATATATATATATTTTAGTATATTTTGGTAGCAGTCATTCTTGTAAGCATATGTTGTTGAATATGACTGAAAAGGTAAGATTAATAATTCTAACACGAATCTTCTCAATATTTCTTATGTTTTTCTTCACTGTCGGTGGTAATAAAAATATCAATTCTCCGAATTCATTTTTAATTGTCTGACGCCTGAACGCGTTTCGTAATTCGTATACATTTTCAAAGACTTAATTTACCCACAAATTCTTCGTACTTATACTATATTGGATGAGGTGATATGGTACAAAAGTTTTGGGTGAGGTGACAAACACAAGACAGAACACGAAACAATGGGTATAAATTGGATAAGTGAACATATGAATGGAAGTAACTGCAGAAGGTCTATTGGCCATACTTCCTCTTGCTGCTTCCATATTGGTTCCAGGACAGTTGCCAGCGAACACGCTGGCAACTGTCCTGGAAGCTTGCAGGTGTAATGGACGCTGGCAACTGTCCTGGACGCTGGCAACTGTCCTGGACGCTGGCAACTGTCCTGGAAGGTGGCAACTGTGGAAGCTTGCAGGTGTAATGGACGCTGGCAACTGTCCTGGACGCTGGCAACTGTCCTGGACGCTGGCAACTGTCCTGGAAGTGGCAACGTCCTGGACGCTGGCAACTGTCCTGGACGCTGGCAACTGTCCTGGACGCTGGCAACTGTCCTGGACGCTGGCAACTGTCCTGGCAGCTGGCAACTGTCCTGGAAGCTTGCAGGTGTCATGGACGCTGGCAACTGTCCTGGACGCTGGCAAACTGTCCTGGACGCTGGCAACTGTCCTGGCAGCTGGCAACTGTCTGGAAGCTTGCAGGTGTCATGGACGCTGGCAACTGTCCTGGACGCTGGCAACTGTCCTGGAAGGTGGCAACTGTCCTGGACGCTGGCAACTGTCCTGGACGCTGGCAACTGTCCTGGCAGCTGGCAACTGTCCTGGAAGCTTGCAGGTGTCATGGACGCTGGCAACTGTCCTGGCAGCTGCCAACTGTCCTGGAAGCTTGCAGGTGTCCAGCACGCCGGCAACTGTGACAGCTGGAGCTGATAATTGGAGTCGACATGTGACCTCCCTTTTGAACCTGAGGGAAAAGAATTTATATACTGTTATGGTCCTTTGTTTCTCTCTGAGTGGCCGGAACTCACGCTGATCTGAGTGACCTGTACCTCACACTCACCTGAGTGACCTGTACCTCACGCTCACCTGAGTGGTCTGTACCTCACGCTCACCTGAGTGGCCTATAAGTTACTCTTACGAGGACTGCAGGTAGCTCTCTTACGAGACCTGCAGGTAGCTCTCTTACGAGACGTGCAGGTAGCTCTCTTACTAGACCTGCAGGTAGCTCTCTTACTAGACCTGCAGGTAGCTCTCTTACGAGACCTGCAGGTAGGCTTCCCTCAGTTGCTACAGTACAATGTTGGAGTCACTAACACCTGACCTCCCTAAGCTGCTCACTACAAACCAATGTTAGTAGTCGCCAGCCGATGGACACCTTAGCCAACACTCAGGAAGAATGTGCACGGATGGGCTACATCATAGTAACTTTCTCTGTCAAAAATTAACTTATATCATTTTGTGTGTTCAAGTATGATTGACAACATTACCCTACAGAAATACATGGGATTTCTGAATTTACCTTCACAAATCCACTTGAATCTCAGTCTCTCAGTCTTTTTTCTCTCTCTTATTCTCTCTCTTATTCTCTCTCTCTCTCTCTCTCTCTCTCTCTCTCTCTCTCTCTCTCTCTCTCTCTCTCTCTCTCTCTCTCTCTCTCTCTCTCTCTCTCTCATTTATTTATCAAATTCGTGCATTAACAAATACAAACTTTTCTAACACCGTCATTTTTCCACTTACGAGAGTAAACCTTCACCTTAACAACCCATACCTTCCTTAAATGTAATCTAATGTAAACTCTCCTTCCGGCTGAGTCAGTAACAAGTGCCAAACACATCTACACTAACAAATATAAAGCCTTAAGTGTGTAGACAGATGTGTGTGATGGTGTGTGTTCAGTTCACTTGTTTTAATGAATACAAAGCGTCGTCTCCGGCAGTTTCTTCAGCTGGGTGAAGCTAAATCACGCTCTTCGTCTTCCAAGTGTTACAAATACTCTTGGATTTATCTAAGTCGTTTGTCTCGTGTGTAAGATCATCTGTATGGCGCGTTGTGACGGCCAGCCCCACGCGGATCTTCCTCCCTCTACTGATTTTTACAACCCGTTCTCGCACTTGCTTATTGTCAATATCTTGCTTAAGAATAAGTGCATATGTGACATACTAATTTATTGTGAATATTTGAGTTTACCTTAAAATGCTGAATAGAAAACCACAACCTAACTTAACCTTATTAGTATGTTAAGATATTACAATTAGTACTGAACCTATACCTACATTGATATTAGAGTTTTATTAAAATAATAAAACAAAACTAAAATATTTAAATAAATTTTAAAGTAACTCAGGATATTGTAAAATTTTGTATAAAATCTCTTTTGATTAATAAAACTGAGAGAAAAAGTTAATACCTTGAAAAAAAATATGGCCTGGAATATGTCACATATGTGCTGTCTTGTGCTAGAGCGGGTTGATTTTTACTGATACGAATGTTTACGGTCCACGGAGACGGTACGTGCAGCGTATGTATGTGTGTGGGCCTGTCAGGGACTACGTGTCAGGGACGACCTATCAGGGACTACCAGAGTGCGACTACGGAAAGGTCAGATCCAGCTCGTTATTCGCCACCTTCCAATCTTGTACTCGTCGTGTCACAGTTTAACTTTGGGCTGTATATATGGTGACGATTCCATCTAACTGTTGCAGCGGCGGCGGCAGCGTATTGTACTGTTAGCTTAAGAAAGGTGGTGCCCCGCTCTGACCATTGTTTCTGTAGGGAGGAAACGCGTGACTCTGACAGCCACTCGTGTTCCTCCTACGGAAACTTCTCCACTTTATCAAGCAGAATTATTTTCTGTATTTGGAAGGAAATTAGTTTGGTGATCCTGGTATAGAATCTAGAATAATTTATCGTTGCGTAAAGTTGTGACAAACTAGAAGTGTCATCTAACAGGGCTAGTTATGAGATATGGATTAGAGTTACACATCATATCGGTAATAAGGAGAGCGACATGTTTTGGAGCATGAGAGAGCATAGAGCCATGAGGTGAGGACATAGAGCCACAGCTGCACAGTGAACCATGAGGTGAGGACATAGAGCCACAGCTGCACAGTGAACCATGAGGTGAGGATATAGAGCCACAGTTGCACAGTAAGCCATGAGGTGAGGACATAGAGCCACAGTTGCACAGTGAACCATGAGGTGAGGATATAGAGCCACAGCTGCACAGTGAACCATGAGGGGAGGATATAGAGCCACAGCTGCACAGTAAGCCATGAGGTGAGGATATAGAGCCACAGCTGCACAGTAAGCCATGAGGTGAGGATATAGAGCCACAGCTGCACAGTGAACCATGAGGTGAGGATATAGAGCCACAGTTGCACAGTAAGCCATGAGGTGAGGATATAGAGCCACAGCTGCACAGTGAACCATGAGGTGAGGACATAGAGCCACAGCTGCACAGTGAACCATGAGGTGAGGATATAGAGCCACAGCTGCACAGTGAACCATGAGGTGAGGATATAGAGCCACAGCTGCACAGTGAACCATGAGGTGAGGACATAGAGCCACAGCTGCACAGTGAACCATGAGGGGAGGATATAGAGCCACAGCTGCACAGTGAACCATGAGGGGAGGATATAGAGCCATGTGGTTGTGAGGATCCTCTTCTCTTCTGGGAAGTTAACTCAAAATGCAGTTAATTCAATGCAATCAACAGTAATTGCTAAAAGGTAGCGCCAAGCCGAGATAATTTGTATCGCCTTCAATGTTGCAGAGATGTTGTTAATATCACTGAGAACGGCAGTACAGGAGCCAACATGTATAAGACGAGACACGACAAAGGTATCAGAGTCGTCGAGAATGTTATCGAGGGACACGAGACTCAAACACAGTAAATAGTTTACAACGGTGTTAGATGCCAGAAGGTCGGAAGCCATTACAATAGGTGACCTCTGGCTGATCTTCGCCCTTCAAGCACAGGCAAAGGAGAAATACTCTGTATATACACTACACCGGTTAATGTAAAGTTTAGAGTAGGGACCCGGGAGCTGAAGTTCTACCACTGAAGCCATAGTTAACTAAACTCGTACAAAACGGGCCCCAATAATTCCCTCATCACAGGAACGAAAATTTCTTCTCGAATTGAATAAAATGCAGACAAATTCATTTATATTTCCATTAGAACTCAGCCAAGTCAATTTTTCTCAACTCTTCACAAAGAATTCGTGACTAACGAATTCCTTCGTTATGAGAATGAGCGACACTCTTACCCTTACTGCAGGAATCAAGAATATTTTATCGTGAATTAATAAATCTTTTATACAATGATCATAACCATTTGTTCGAAGACAAAATGTCTCCATTTATCCGTATTTGTATAACTGATCTTTCGTGAACCATAATCTTACATCCATGATGAGTATTAATAGTCGACCTCGTCCACAGACTCCGTTTGTTGTTGTTGTTTAAGATTCAGCTACTGGGAACAAAAAGTTCCAAGTAGCACGGGCTATGGTGAGCCCGTAGGGAACTTACCTGGCACAGGAGAGGGCTGTAACTGTGCCCGAGACTCCCCTAGACGTCCCTGCTATAGTTCCTCATTAACCCTCTCACCTACTTTCTCTTCACCTTCCCCCTCACCTTCCCCCTCACCTTCCTCCTCACCTTTCCTCTTGTCTGACTCCCTCTCACTCACACTCTTGCACAGTCACGACCAGATCATCACCCGAGACGGACCCAAACGTTGTCTCCTCCGTCCCTGTGTGATGTTAGGGTCTTGAACATTGTCACGGGAGCAACAGTCTCACACCTTCCTTTGTGTCTCCTTAATGTTATCACAAAGGACAATATTTATATATCTCTTATCACTCATGTATTTATTCCCTCAATTAATTTCATATTTTTAGATATTTTTGAACATTATTCCAGTTCTAAGTTTGTGGTTGAGGTCAGTAGCCAATAGCAGTGAGAGACTACCGCCCTGAACAATACTCCACTATCCCAATTGCTCGCCCGAAAGCCCTATTTGTTAATAAATATACTACTACAACTACCAATTGTTATCATGTTTACAATTTGTTTAATGTTATTAAGATAAGAATTAATTATTAATTACGGATTTCTGTACATTTCAATTTGCTTCATCCAAATCCCTCCAAAACATCCATATGGCAAAGCCATTGGAGACAAAATTAGATAAATTAAATGTTAAAACTGTTATCAATTAACGATACAAGAATTTTTAATTAGTTTAATGTGGTCAAAACAGGACTCCCCGTCTTCTGTGAGGTCCAGAACAAGGATAAAATGTTGAGAGTTACAGTCGCCACATTCTCTCAGGCAAGATTTCATTTTGCCGTGAAAAATCTTATATGAAATAAAAGTCTTCAGGGCCAGCTAAGGTGGCCGTTACCACCTAATGAGACTGTGACACAGAACCACACCTGGAGCAGGTGTGTTCAGGAGGCGACCGGTGCTGTGAGGGCTTGTGGCAGGTGTAGCTGGGGTCTGTGGCACCAGCTGGGGGTCAGGTCAGTGGCACCAGCTGGGGGTCTGGAACACCAGCTGGGGGGTCTGTGGCACCAGCTGGGGGTCTGGAGCACCAGCTGGGGGTCTGGAGCACCATCTGGGGGTCTGGAGCACCAGCTGGGGATCAGGAACACCATCTGGGGGTCTGGAGGACGAGCTGAGCTCTGTCAGGAGACGTAACTCAAGGGGTTTAAGGGTGGCCCTGTGCCGTTGGGGATCGTGGCAGGTGAAGCTGGGTCTGGAGGGCGGCACCAGCTGGGGGTCTGGAGGGGAGCTGTGCACGTGGGGGCTAGTGGGGTCGTAAGCTGGGTCTGGAGGAGCGGAGCTGGACCAGCTGGGGTCTGGAGGGGCAGCTGGAGTCTTAATGAACCTCAAGGACCTCATAACCCTCACGACGAATGCTCTTGTGATTTAAGATAATCTCTCGGCTCTTCTATCGACATCCCGTTGCCAGAAAAGTTTAACCTT
This sequence comes from Procambarus virginalis, assembly GCA_020271785.1. NCBI lineage: Eukaryota > Metazoa > Arthropoda > Malacostraca > Decapoda > Cambaridae > Procambarus > Procambarus virginalis. Next base: position 4,304,333 of record WNGS01167104.1, on the reverse strand, counting down.
GACAATTGCACATTAAGAATAGGTGTTATCTCTGAACCGTTGATCAGTAAGTCACAATAAAGTGACGACCATTTCAGTTCATTTTGGACCATTAAATGGGACGGACCATGGTCCAAGATGGACTGAAACGTCATCATATTGTTCTCAATGTATTGTCACCTTGTCGTCAATGTATTGTCACCTTGTCTCAATGTATTGTCACCTTGTCATCAATGTATTGTCACCTTGTCTCAATGTATTGTCACCTTGTACTCACAATGTATTGTCACCTTGTCATCAATGTATTGTCACCTTTTCTTCCATGCATTGTCACTAGTCATCAATATATGTCTCCTTGTTATCAAGGGTCCTAAGGCGTAGTACTTACTATTGAACGGAAAATTTGAACCTATGTTTAGGGTACTCCAAAGCACACGCCTTAGACCACTACTAACATAGTCAAAAGCAATGCAACCTGGGATTCAACTGAATCCTCTATAGTTCACGAGGCTTCCAGTGAAGCCGAAAAATCAGGGTTCCACACAATTCCCCCCCTCCCCCCCCCTTCCCTATCCCACGTACTCTGGCTTATATTCTAGGAATTCAACCTCCCACACGTCTCTTCAAATGCACTGGAAATCACATAACATAATGTATCA
>WNGS01167104.1:4283707-4301107 GCA_020271785.1 Procambarus virginalis | reverse complement strand
ATGACTGCTGCAAGGAGCAATTAAGACAACAAATTAATTAGACGAGTCGTGAATGTCATATTGGTTGAAATGTTTGAGAAAATGGAGGACAAGACGCTGGCTGTAGGGCTCAGTTTTGGCTCAGATGTAACCTAACGAGGCGCAAGTGTTCTTGCTGGGTTCCAAACCCTCTTACTCACCTGACCTTCTTATTCTCCTGACCTTCTTATTCTCCTGACCACCTTACTCACCTGACCTTCTTACTCACCTGACCTTCTTACTCACCTGACCTTCTTACTCACCTGACCTTCTATTCTCCTGACCTTCTTACTCACCTGACCTTCTTACTCACCTGACCTTCTTACTCACTCCTGACCTTCTTACTCACCTGACCTTCTTATTCACCTGACCTTCTTCTCACCTGACCTTCTTATTCACCTGACCTTCTTACTCACCTGACCTTCTTATGTAACAAGAGAGCAGTACATAGTAGTACAACATGATCGTCATAACAGCATGAACAAGCCACGTGGAGCCAGGAACAAGCCACAGCGCGGCGCCAGTCAGGTGGCGACAGATAATGGAAAAAGTTACACCTCTGTACAAGTTAACCAGGAGGACAGGTCAACGGTCACTGAGTCACGAGGAGGTCAGGGTTGATGCCGTCATGATAATCTATAGAGATTAACTCCTCCACATCAAATGCAAACCCTCATGTTCACTGGGAAGCAGGAGATGATGGGAGATGGACAGTAGAGTGGGTGAAGCCCAGGAGGAGGACGGTGTGTGTGACTCCAGGAGGGAACATCATCTCTAGGAGAACTGTTGTACACCATACGAGTAATTGCGGCTCTCTTGAACTAAATCACCTCATTCAGTACTCTTGGCCTCTGGTAGGGAATATAATAGGAAGTGTCTATTTAATTATTTCAAATAAAGTCATATATTGTCAAGTGTTATTAAATGTGTATTAATGGTTCCTTGTCTTAGTGATATTGGGCCTATCATCCCCTTTGCCCTAGTGACCGTAATTGTCCACTACTCCTCCCCCTGTCCGTCCCTGTTGAGGTGTTAGTATTGGTGTGTCCCCCCCTTATTCTTGTGTACTCTATTGTTCCCAAGTGGTCAGGATTATTCGAGTGACAGGCCAGGATCCTTGTACCATTCAATCGTCCCCTACACCTGTCCTAGTAGGTTTATACCATCTGCAAGGGCTACGAATCTCACTCAGGTCCCCTGTCCGGTAACTCAGGGTGGTGGCAGCGTTACTCGGTAACTCATACGATAGGCTCTGACTACGAATATTCTGTCTTTCTATCTCACTCTCCCTTACTAGTTTTCTCACTCTCCCTCGCCCTCACTCGCTCTCGTTTTCCCTCCCTTGCTCTCGTTCTCTCGCTCTGCCTCACTCTTCCTCCTCTCTCTCTCTCTCTCTCTCTCTCTCTCTCCTCTCTTCTCTCTCTCTCTCGTCTCTCTCCTCCTCTCTCTCTCATCCCTCTCTCTCTCCTCTCTCTCTCTCGCTCTCTCTCTCTCTCTCTCTCTGTTTACTGGTCTTCTTACTCACCTGACCTGATTTACCTGATCTTCTTACTTATCTGAGCTTCTTACTCATCTGACCTTACTCACTGACCTGACCTCCCAACGTTTCTGATTTCCTTTGATGTCGAATGGGGAAATTCACTCTGACCTCAGACTCTCAGATACACTGTACCATCTTGAGTGATTACTGTGGCAGGCCGGCCTACCACCTCTTGTTTGCGTTGTAAGCAAGCTTGCTATCAGGCTACCAAGCTTGCTATCAGGCTACCAAGCTTGCTATCAGGCTACCAGCTTCCTGTTGCCATTCATTTTGTTCGCATATATTGCTTAATCATTGTATAATGCTGACGTCATTATATTGCACACGATAATTTACTAAGTGTTTTACAATAGAAAAGTGAATTAATTTGATGTAATGCTAGATATAGCTGTATGTAAATTTTTTGTACCTTGCATATAATCTTCAATCATGTTACATGACCCTGTAATATTGTTTTTCAAAAGTTTTCTCACATTTGTAATTATTATGTTGTTAGTAATTTGTGTAATCAAGTATAATGAAGTGGAAGGTGGTTTGCCTACATCGAGTTAGAAGGGGGGGGGGAGACCGGTGAGGTGAAGTGGACAGGTGCAGTTAGATGGAGAGGTGCTGTGTGGTGGACAGGAATGCTCCATCTACCCATAAAGTTGTTGCCGTTTTGAGTTTCCATGTTTTCTATTTAGTAGACATCCTGCAGTCTCGGGAGACTAAGGAGTTGCGTCTGGTTGTCGGTCTTCATGCAGCGTCTGATGGGACTGATGAGGCCAATCCCAGAATGGCAGTCCGTCCTACACTGGGCACAAACGAAGTCTGATTCTGGTCTGTCTTCCTTGCTACCGGTTTTCCTTCTCTGTCTCTTTGCCTCTGATTGCTGGGCAAGTAACTCCTCGAACTTTTGATAGACCTTTCTGAACAGACTGCCTCCAGGCTGATCGGTCTGCGGCCACTGTTTCCCACGTGGCAAGATCGACGTCCACGGACTTCAGGTCCCTTTTGCATACTTCTTTGTACCGTAGCTGGGGCTTGCCTGTTGGACGTGTTCCCTGCGTCAGCTCTCCATACAGGAGATCCTTGGGGATCCTGCCGTCGCCCATTCGCACCACGTGCCCGAGCCAGCGCATTCGTCTCTGCTCAGCATTGTGTACATGCTGGTGATTCTTGCTCTTCCCAGGACACTGTTATTTGACACCTTGTCCTGCCAGGTGATGTCCAAGATGTGTCGAAGGCAGCGCATGTGGTAGGCATTCAGCTGTTTTTCCTGACGGGCGCGGAGTGTCCAAGACTCACTGCCATAAAGGAAAGTGCTTAGGACACAGGCTTTGTAAACCTGAATCTTTGTCTACTCAGCCAGCCTATTGTTGGCCTACACTCTCTTTGTCAGTCTGGACATGGTAGTAGAGGCCTTACCGATGTGTTTGTTTAACTCCGTGTCGAGAGAGAGTCAGAGATTGTGGAGCCCAGGTACACGAAGTCGTGAACCACTTCCAGTTTGTAATAGGAGATGCCGATGTCAGGTGGGGAGTCCACTCCTTGTCCCATGACTTGTGTTTTCTTCAGGCTGATGATGAGTCCGAAAGCCTGAGAGGCCTCGCTGAAGCGGGTCATGAACCGTTGGAGGTCTTCGGCTGAGTGGGCAGTGACTGCTGCGTCGTCGGCAAAAAAGAAGTCGCGCAGACACCTCAGCCGAACCTTCGTCTTAGCTCTCAGCCTTGGTGAGGTTAAAGAGCTTTCCATCCGACCTGGTCCGGAGGTAGATGTCCTCCGTGGCAGATCTGAAGGCGTGCTGCAGCATAACTGTGAAGAAAATCCCGAATAGGGTTGGAGCCAGTACGCAGCCCTGCTTTACTCCACTTCGGATGTCAAAGGCGTCTGATGTTAGTCCATCAAAGACCACGGTGCCTCTCATTACTTTGATACACAAGTATCAAAGTAATACAAGTATCATAATAACACAAGTATTATTGTAATACAAGTATCTGTAACAGATTAGCTGTTGATATAGATATGATGTGGGGCTTCTATGAAATGGATTGTATGGTATACAGGGGGGGGGGGTAAGGCCATATAGTTTTGGAGTCAGAGTGAGCTTGTGACCTGAGCCTAGCAGAAGGTCCTTCACAAAATATTAGCGCTCGTGTGATTAGGCAAGATGGCCACATCCTCCCTTTGTTTTAGTTGCTTAATTTAGAGAAATCCTTGTTACTATTCAATATTGTACTCAATAATTAACCTCGTTCAAGTACCTATGTCTCATTGGAGGATAAAGATTCAAGTCAAGTGCATATGAGTTAAGTTTGATAATTAGTCTTGTCAATGATAAGTGGCAATGTTGCATATAAGTCATCGCAGGTCAGCATGCCAAGTGGTTGTTCACTTCCCACTGTTCCTTGGCGTTTTTAATTAATTAATTTAGGAAAACTCATGATATTACTCAGTAATGTATTTGATAGTACCCTTGTTCAATTGTCTATGAAATTGCCATCATTTTGGAATAATGATTCAGTCACTTTAAGTTGCCAAGTGCATGTGAGTTAGCTTTGATAATTAGTTCTCTTATTGACGTATGACAACATGGTTAGGCCAGTTTGCTTGCTCGCTGGTGAGAGAGGTGACCTAAGTGGACACCAGTGTGGTCTTGGTGAGGTCTGGAGTAACATCAGCTCAAGAGGAAGAACAGCCAGATCATCGGCTGGGAGTTTGTAGATATGTTAAGGTAAAGTCTATTGGAGTTCAAGTACGAGTTAGTTTCATATCATTGCCTCAAGGTTTAGGAACATTAGATAGGATTACATTTCATAATTTGTGTCAATAAACGAATTTCATTATTTTAGAGTGTTTAACCATTTCCCTCCCCAACTATTGTTTTCTGAATCCACGACCCAGTGATATGTGTTGCAAGTTTCCAAATGGTTCTGCAAGCACTCTCATATATTAAAGATATTCTCCTGGTTTGGTCAAAGCCGCACTTAACGTAGACTCTATCCCTCCTTGTCATTTAATTTGGGATCCACATTCTTGATTTATGCATCGATTGACTGGCCCTTCCCCGCAGTCAATTAGCTTAATTACATAGGTATTAGGGAAGGTGGTGGCAGTGATTAAAAGTCTCTTTGGTCAAGACCAGGATATTATAATAGGTTATAATTGATTGTAACTGATATGAACAGTGTCCATTTACCTGTAGCACCTTGGTGATCAAACACCGAGGTTATAAGGCACCACTGGACTAAGGTTACAGTAAGGAACAACGGTGATCGACTTAACCGTTAACTAACGACCCGTTAAGACAGCAAGTGACGTTATTGTTCTTTGAAACTCGAGTCGGTTACCTAGAGAGTAGAGGTGAACGGCTGGGACATCACAAGCAGTCCCAGGGTTCGTTACTAATCAAAGTAACACAAGTATCAAAGTAACTCAAGTATTACAGTAACACAGGTATCATAATAACACAAGTATCATAATAACACACCAGTATAGTAACACAAGTATCATACTCAGTTGAACTTCAGAAATGGGAGAAGTACTTTTTAAACTGAAATTTCCATTAAGCGTAAGGAGGAAGGCCCTCTCTCTCTCTCTCCACAGCAGCCACCAGATGCTAAAGGTAAAAGCTTCCTAGTCCATTGTCTCCAGTCCGTAATTCATAATTCTCATTGGTTTTCGCTCGCATGCCCTATTTAGTATGCTAATTCTCAGATAACTTCGTTCGGTTATTGTTTCTTGAAGGCGGTGGTGTGAGAAATGAGAAGCATTGAGGGTGAAAGAGAGAGAGAAAGAGAGAGAGAGAGAGAGAGAGAGAGAGAGAGAGAGAGAGAGAGAGAGAGAGAGAGAGAGAAGAGAGAGAGAGAGAGACAGACAGACAGAAGGAATGAATAAGTGAGCCAGTGAATGAGAACAAATGGAAGAGTTAGCGAGAGCGTAACTGACTGAACAAAGCGAGTTCACGGCCTAAGTGCACTTACGTTGGTAAAAAAAAATAAAACTTAATTTACTTCTAAAAAAAATTATTTCCTGTTGTGGTGTACATGAGCGCCGAGCCTCCCATATGTCAGGGCCTCACCATCAGTGTCTGACACACAGACAACAACGGGTCTCAGTCAGGCGTCGAGCTGGCAAGATGTGACACGTGAGGAACTTCCCAACCCCTCAAGGCTGGGTCCTGGGGGCCTCTGCTCATCCTAATTTACGTGAATGATTTATCACTAAGAATGTTCCGTAATATGTTGATTGTGATGTGTCTATATATTTTATTTTAATTTTTTATTTATATATACAAAGTTGTTACATTCTTGTACAACCACTAGTACACGTAGCGTTTTGGGGAGGGGGTATATATATATATATATATATATATATATATATATATATATATATATATATATATATATATATATATATGCTTGTTTGCCAGCGAACACGCTGGCAACTGTCCTGGAAGCTTGCAGGTGTAATGGACGCTGGCAACTGTCCTGGACGCTGGCAACTGTCCTGGAAGGTGGCAACTGTCCTGGACGCTGGCAACTGTCCAGGACGCTGGCAACTGTCCTGGACGCTGGCAACTGTCCTGGCAGCTGGCAACTGTCCTGGAAGCTTGCAGGTGTCATGGACGCTGGCAACTGTCCTGGAAGCTTGCAGGTGTCCAGCACGCCGGCAACTGTGACAGCTGGAGCTGATAATTGGAGTCGACATGTGACCTCCCTTTTGAACCTGAGGGAAAAGAATTTATATACTGTTATGGTCCTTTGTTTCTCTCTGAGTGGCCGGAACCTCACGCTGATCTGAGTGACCTGTACCTCACACTCACCTGAGTGACCTGTACCTCACGCTCACCTGAGTGGTCTGTACCTCACGCTCACCTGAGTGGCCTATAAGTTACTCTTACGAGGACTGCAGGTAGCTCTCTTACGAGACCTGCAGGTAGCTCTCTTACGACACCTGCAGGTAGCTCTCTTACGAGACGTGCAGGTAGCTCTCTTACGAGACGTGCAGGTAGCTCTCTTACTAGACCTGCAGGTAGCTCTCTTACTAGACCTGCAGGTAGCTCTCTTACTAGACCTGCAGGTAGCTCTCTTACTAGACCTGCAGTAGCTCTCTTACGAGACCTGCAGGTAGCTATCTTACGAGACCTGCAAGTAGCTCTCTTACGAGACCTGCAGGTAGCTCTCTTACGAGACCTGCAGGTAGCTCTCTTACGAGACCTGCAGGTAGCTCTCTTACGAGACCTGCAGGTAGCTCTCTTACGAGACCTGCAGGTAGCTATCTTACGAGACCTGCAGGTAGCTATCTTACGAGACGGTGCAGGGAGCTCTCTTACGAGACCTGCAGGGAGCTCTCTTACTAGACCTGCAGGTAGCTATCTTACGAGACCTGCAGGTAGCTCTCTTACGAGACCTGCAGGTAGCTCTCTTACGAGACCTGCAGGTAGCTCTCTTACGAGACCTGCAGGTAGGCTTCCCTCAGTTGCTACAGTACAATGTTGGAGTCACTAACACGTGACCTCCCTGAGCTGCTCACTACAAACCAATGTTAGTAGTCGCCAGCCGATGGACAACTTAGCCAACACTCAGGAAGAATGTGCACGGATGGGCTACATCATAGTAACTTTCTCTGTCAAAAATTAACTTATATCATTTTGTGTGTTCAAGTATGATTGACAAAATTACCCTACAGAAATACATGGGATTTCTGAATTTACCTTCACCAAATCCACTTGAATCTCACTCTCAGTCTTTTTCTCTCTCTTAGTCTCTCTCTCTCTCTCTCTCTCTCTCTCTCTCTCTCTCTCTCTCTCTCTCTCTCTCTCTCTCTCTCTCTCTCTCTCTCTCTCTCTCTCTCTCTCTCTCTCTTCTATTTTTTTATCAAATTCGTGCATTAACAAATACAAACTTTTCTAACACCGTCATTTTTCCACTTACAAGAGCAAACCTTCACCTTAACAACCCATACCTTCCTTAAATGTAATCTAATGTAAACTCTCCTTCGGCTGAGTCAGTAACAAGTGCCAAACACATCTACACTAACAATATAAAGCCTTAAGTGTGTAGACAGATGTGTGTGATGGTGTGTGTTCAGTTCACTTGTTTTAATGAATACAAAGCGTCGTCTCCGGCAGTTTCTTCAGCTGGGTGAAGCTAAATCACACTCTTCGTCTTCCAAGTGTTACAAATACTCTTGGATTTATCTAAGTCGTTTGTCTCGTGTGTAAGATCATCTGTATGGCGCGTTGTGACGGCCAGCCCCACGCGGCTCTTCCTCCCGCTACTGATTTTCACCCGTTCTCGCACTTGCTTATTGTCAATATCTTGCTTAAGAATAAGTGCATATGTGACATACTAATTTATTGTGAATATTTGAGTTTACCTTAAAATGCTGAATAGAAAACCACAACCTAACTTAACCTTATTAGTATGTTAAGATATTACAATTAGTACTGAACCTATACCTACATTGATATTAGAGTTTTATTAAAATAATAAAACAAAACAAAATATTTAAATAAATTTTAAAGTAACTCAGGATATTGTAAAATTTGTATAAAATCTCTTTTTGATTAATAAAACTGAGAGAAAAAGTTAATACCTTGAAAAAAAATATAGCCTGGATATGTCACATATGTGCTGTCTTGTGCTAGAGCGGGTTGATTTTTACTGATACGAATGTTTACGGTCCACGGAGACGGTACGTGCAGCGTATGTATGTGTGTGGGCCTGTCAGGGACTACGTGTCAGAGACGACCTGTCAGGGACGACCTATCAGGGACTACCAGAGTGCGACTACGGAAAGGTCAGATCCAGCTTGTTATTCGCCACCTTCCAATCTTGTACTCGTCGTGTCACAGTTTAACTTTGGGCTGTATATATGGTGACGATTCCATCTAACTGTTGCAGCGGCGGCGGCAGCGTATTGTACTGTTAGCTTAAGAAAGGTGGTGCCCGCTCTGACCATTGTTTCTGTAGGGAGGAAACGCGTGACTCTGACAGCCACTCGTCTTCCTCCTACGGAAACTTCTCCACTTTATCAAGCAGAATTATTTTCTGTATTTGGAAGGAAATTAGTTTGGTGATCCTGGTATAGAATCTAGAATAATTTATCGTTGCGTAAAGTTGTGACAAACTAGAAGTGTCATCTAACAGGGCTAATTATGAGATATGGATTAGAGTTACACATCATATCGGTAATAAGGAGAGCGACATGTTTTGGAGCATGAGAGAGCATAGAGCCATGAGGTGAGGACATAGAGCCACAGCTGCACAGTGAACCATGAGGTGAGGACATAGAGCCACAGTTGCACAGTGAACCATGAGGTGAGGACATAGAGCCACAGCTGCACAGTGAACCATGAGGTGAGGATATAGAGCCACAGCTGCACAGTGACCATGAGGGGAGGACATAGAGCCACAGCTGCACAGTGAACCATGAGGTGAGGACATAGAGCCACAGCTGCACAGTGAACCATGAGGTGAGGACATAGAGCCACAGCTGCACAGTGAACCATGAGGTGAGGACATAGAGCCACAGCTGCACAGTGAACCATGAGGTGAGGATATAGAGCCACAGCTGCACAGTGAACCATGAGGGGAGGATATAGAGCCATGTGGTTTTGAGGATCCTCTTCTCTTCTGGGAAGTTAACTCAAAATGCAGTTAATTCAATGCAATCAACAGTAATTGCTAAAAGGTAGCGCCAAGCCGTGATAATTTGTATCGCCTTCAATGTTGCAGAGATGTTGTTAATATCACTGAGAACGGCAGTACAGGAGCCAACATGTATAAGACGAGACACGACAAAGGTATCAGAGTCGTCGAGAATGTTACCGAGGGACACGAGACTCAAACACAGTAAATAGTTTACAACGGTGTTAGATGCCAGAAGGTCGGAAGCCCTTACAATAGGTGACCTCTGGCTGATCTTCGCCCTTCAAGCACAAGCAAAGGAGAAATACTCTGTATATACACTACACCGGTTAATGTAAAGTTTAGAGTAGGGACCCGGGAGCTGAAGTTCTACCACTGAAACCATAGTTAACTAAACTTGCACAAAACGGGCCCCAATAATTCCCTCATCACAGGAACGAAAATTTCTTCTCGAATTGAATAAAATGCAGACAAATTCATTTATATTTCCATTAGAACTCAGCCAAGTCAATTTTCTCAACTCTTCACAAAGAATTCGTGACTAACGAATTCCTTCGTTATGAGAATGAGCGACACTCTTACCCTTACTGCAGGAATCAGAATATTTTATCGTGAATTAATAAATCTTTTATACAATGATCATAACCATTTGTTCGAAGACAAAATGTCTCCATTTATCCGTATTTGTATAACTGATCTTTCGTGAACCATAATCTTACATCCATGATGAGTATTAATAGTCGACCTCGTCCACAGACTCCGTTTGTTGTTGTTGTTTAAGATTCAGCTACTGGGAACAAAAGTTCCAAGTAGCACGGACTAGGGTGAGCCCGTAGGGAACTTACCTGGCACAGGAGAGGGCTGTAACTGTGCCCGAGACTCCCCTAGACGTCCCTGCTATAGTTCCTCATTAACCCTCTCACCTACTTTCNAATGTAATAACATTTTTATAATTTTATATATCAATTTAACAAAATAACTTCACTCGTTTTCATTATTTTAATTTTTATTACTAAATTTCCAAAATAATTATATAAATTTGCTAATAAATAATTTCCTAATAATGAGTATTAATTTATCACACTGTCAAATAATTAATTTTCATGGTTCAGTAGGTTACATTGCACTAATTTTATTTTATAATATTTTTTGTTGTGCACCTTGCTGGTTTGCCCCTACCGGTTTGTTAACTCCAAATTAGAATAATTATTACAGACTTTTCTCTAGCTTATGTCACATTATTAATTACAATGATATGTTACTTGGTGTCCTTCTGTTACCCTCATTGTCAGGGTAATGCTTGGTGTGTGTGTTGTGGTGTGTGTGTGTGTGTGTGTGTGTGGTTGGTGTGTGCGTGCGTGTGTGTGTGGTGTGTGTGTGGGTGTGTGGGTGTGTGTGTGTGTGCGCGTGTGTGTGGGTGTGTGTGTGTGCGTGTGGTGTGTGTGTGTGTGTGTGTGCGTGCGTGTGTGTGTGTGTGTGTGTGTGTGTGTGTGTACTCACCTATTTGTACTCACCTATTGTGCTTGCGGGGGTTGAGCTTTGGCTCTTTGGTCCCGCCTCTCAACTGTCAATCAACTGGTGTACAGGTTCCTGAGCCTACTGGGCTCTATCATATCTGTGTGTGTGTGTGTGTGTGTGTGTGTGTGTGTGTGTGTGTGGTGTGTGTGTGTGTGTGTGTGTGTGTGTAAACTGTCCTATTCTAATCTACCAGAAGACCCAAAACAGAAAACGGGACTGGATGTCAATTTTGCGACGCTTCCATTTTCTAGTGCGAAAATGCTTGTCCTTATGTAGAGTAAAGGTCAACATGCAACATTGTGTTAGGACAGGCTGCGCTCATCATACATCATCGTTCTCAACACAAATGAAAACGAATTTACATGAACCAACATATGTTGCTACCTGTTCTGCTGTGTTTCTTGTCGTCTGCAATATGCAATGTTTTACTCTCTATTTCTTCTCGCGTGAAAATGCTTATTTTTTGTTTTGTTTTTTAAGCTTTTTTCTTTTAATGGAAAACCTTCACGGTGTTAAGGAGGACTCAATTAAACCACGAGGATTATCTCTTAACATTATAGTCATGATTTTTGTACTATTCTTCCCCATTACTAAGTGGTGTTTCTCGTCCATCTTTGGAAATCTCAGAAACAACAGCAACTTCACTTGGCAGCAATAATGATCATTGTATATTTCTCAAGAAAAAATTTGAATGAATCATGGGGGGGGGGGGGGGGAGGGGGGGGACACGGCATGAACATTTTGCTGGCTTTCCTTGTCACATGTTATATACAACATCGACTTGTACCATTGGCTGTCTGGAGTCCAATTGACCACTCTAGGCGTTTTTCGGTCAATCTCACGACCCTGTTCTAGGTGTTCTAAAGTCCGTCTCAGGACCCTGTTCTAGGTGTTCTAAAGTCCGTCTCAGGACCCTGCTCTAGGTGTTCTAAAGTCCGCCTCAGGACCCTGCTCTAGGTGTTTGTAAAGTCCGCCTCAGGACCCTGCTCTAGGTGTTGTAAAGTCCGCCTCAGGACCCTGCTCTAGGTGTTCTAAAGTCCGCCTCAGGACCCTGCTCTAGGTGTTCTAAAGTCCGTCTCAGGACCCTGCTCTAGGTGTTCTAAAGTCCGCCTCAGGACCCTGCTCTAGGTGTTCTAAAGTCCGCCTCACGACCCTGCTCTAGGTGTTGTAAAGTCCGTCTCAGGACCCTGCTCTAGGTGTTGTAAAGTCCGCCTCACGGCCCTGCTCTAGGTGTTCTAAAGTCCGTCTCAGACCCTGCTCTAGGTGTTCTATAGTCCGTCTCAGGACCCTGCTCTAGGTGTTCTAAAGTCCGTCTCAGGACCCTGCTCTAGGTGTTGTAAAGTCCGCCTCACGACCCTGCTCTAGGTGTTCTAAAGTCCGTCTCAGGACCCTGCTCTAGGTGTTCTATAGTCCGTCTCAGGACCCTGCTCTAGGTGTTGTAAAGTCCGTCTCAGGACCCTGCTCTAGGTGTTGTAAAGTCCGTCTCAAGACCCTGCTCTAGGTGTTGTAAAGTCCGTCTCAGGACCCTGCTCTAGGTGTTCTATAGTCCGTCTCAGGACCCTGCTCTAGGTGTTCTAAAGTCCGTCTCAGGACCCTGCTCTAGGTGTTCTAAAGTCCGTCTCAGGACCCTGCTCTAGGTGTTCTAAAGTCCGTCTCAGGACCCTGCTCTAGGTGTTCTAAAGTCCGTCTCAGGACCCTGTTCTAGGTGTTGTAAAGTCCGCCTCACGACCCTGCTCTAGGTGTTGTAAAGTCCGCCTCACGACCCTGCTCTAGGTGTTGTAAAGTCCGCCTCACGACCCCTGCTCTAGGTGTTGTAAAGTCCGTCTCAGGACCCTGCTCTAGGTGTTCTAAAGTCCGCCTCAGGACCCTGTTCTAGGTGTTGTAAAGTCCGCCTCAGGACCCTGCTCTAGGTGTTGTAAAGTCCGCCTCACGACCCTGCTCTAGGTGTTGTAAAGTCCGTCTCAGACCCTGCTCTAGGTGTTCTAAAGTCCGCCTCAGGACCCTGTTCTAGGTGTTGTAAAGTCCGCCTCAGGACCCTGCTCTAGGTGTTGTAAAGTCCGCCTCACGACCCTGCTCTGGCCTCCACTCTCTCTGAACCCTCTGATGACCCAGTTCTACTCTTCTCTCCTCGTGCTTCAACTCGAAGGGCTTCTTACCTCTCATTTTCTCACCTGAAAGCCACTGTCTGTATTCATCTGTGTACCCGGAGCGCTGCTCTGATTTCTCACCTTGTATTATGAAGGCTTAAATTTGAGATTCTTTCTCACTCGTGTTCTAACTCCTGCTGTGAGTCAGACTAGCTGAGCCTCATGACTGAACCCCGAAATGAAATTTCTGTCCTCATGCACCAGAATCGACCGGATCCCCAGTCCTCCCGGGCGTGTCCACGTCGATCGACATCACTTCTGGTGACTTATACCGGACACGTGTCACTTCACCTCAAGGAGCGGCGAGTCACCCCTCGCCTCAACATCACCATCACTACTCCTACAAAGGACGCGTCCTGCCTCTGACACAGTATTAATCAGTTGGTGTTTTGCAACATTTTCTGGCCCTGAAAGGTACTCTGCAACACGATGCAGATCCTCCAGTGAAATTTTAAACAAAATTTCCTCCATTTTCGTGGTAGAAAAACCACTTTATATATCTCTCTGAACAAATACAAATGCTCTGCTACTAGCAAGTTGGGAAGGGGGGGGGGAGCTATGACATAACAAAATCACTTTACGCCTGTAGCCAGACAGACCAACCTTTCCGGGTACATCGCAAGTTATCGATGAGAGGAGCAGGTACCCATTCAATCCCCTCCATGATAGGGGATTGGGACTTGCAATGGTTTCCCGTGAACGAGGAATTCCCAGTAAGTGCAAGTCATCAGCTTGCGCTGATTACGTCCCTGCCCTTTGTACACACCGCCCGTCGCTACTACCGACTGATTGATACTCATCCTCCCAGGATGAGTATCATTCTACTACTCATCCTGCTATTCATCATCGCAAGTTATCGACACGTGGTAGGCGATAACGTGTCTGTGATGACGCTTCCTTCACCACATCTGGCGGCACAGACAGTGAGGTAACTAGGCACCTTGATGCCCCGTGATGGACGTATTTCCTCCCTCAAGTGAGCCTCCACAGACCCAGAGAACAATTGGGCTACAACCCCAGGAAAAGGTCACTTCTGGTTGTATTTAGCATTACATTACAACTCCTGTGCCTCATTAGTTTAAGGTCTCCCCCCCCCTAACCACTTGGGCTAGACAGTAGAGCGACGGTCTCGTTTCATGCAGATCGGCGTTCAATCCCCGACCATCCAAGTGGTTGGGCACCATTCCTTCCCTCCGTCCCATCCCAAATCCTTATCCTGACCCCTTCCCAGTGCCATATAGTTGTAATGACTTGGCGCTTCCTCCTCATAGTTCCCTTCCCTCCCCCCCCCTCTTTAGATTCATAAGCTCTTAATGGTCACATGTGAGGTTGTAATTGCCTAATCTCACTCCAAAATAACAGTTCCCAATGGAGTACTTTGTACAGTGGCTGCAACCCGTCCTCGACTCAAGTCCATTACATCCAGCGGTCGACCCCACAGACGCATTCATAATTTTTTACATGCTGCTCATTCAAAACGGGAATTTTCTCAAATATAAATAATATTATAATATATTAGTAAATTGTACATAAATAGGCATAGGTTAGGTTAGGTGTTTAGGTTCTGTTGGAGATTATTTGTATTTGCGTACGTGGGTGAAGCATTTACAGCGTTGTGGTTCGAACCAAATCGTCAGTGAAGCCACTTGTTCCGGAAGTGTTCGAACGAAAACATTTGTGAGTCGTGTGTAACCGTTTTTCATTCATAAACAGGGGGTTTGGCGGGTAGATGGAATCACTTTTGGGTCTTTGGAGGACGGGCTGCACGACTCACAACTGATGACGTCCGAACACTTCCGGGTAAAGTGCTTTGCTCACATCCTCTGAGTCCTCTGATTTATAAATGAGAACAAACCAATTTTTAATACACAGTATGTTAAAATTGATGAATTCGTCTGGGAAGGACGGCCGCTGCTTTAAACAGCCTAGTGTGAGCCCGGGTTGCCATTCCATCTAGCGGTCGACCCAAAGACGCATTCATGAATATTAACATGCTGTTCATTCAGAATAGGGGTTTTCTCAAATATAATTAATATTGTTAAATATTCGCATACTGTGCAATTTTTGCAATGATTTAGGTAAGGTTAGGTTAAATGTTTAGGTTATCTTGGCGATTTTTTGTATTTATAGTACATGGTGAAACATTTACTGCGTTGTGGTTCAAACAAATGTCGTCAGCAAACAACCCGTCTTCGACTCAAGTCCATTACATTCAGCGGTCGACCCCACAGACGCATTCATAAATTTTAACATGCTGTTCATTCAAAACGGGAATTTTCTCAATTATAAATTAATATTACAATATATTAGCATATTGTGTATAAATAGGCATAGGTTAGGTTAGGTCAGGTGTTTAGGTTCTGTTGGCGATTATTTGTATTTGTAGTACGTGGGTGAAGCATTTACAGCGTTGTGGTTCGAACAAAATTCGTCAGTGAAGCACTTGTTCCGGATATGTTCGAACGTCAGCAGTTGTGAGTCGTGTGTAAACCGCTTTTCATTCATAAACAGGGGGTTTGGCGGGTGCATGGAATCACTTTTGGATCTTTGTTTGGAGGACGGGCTGCAGCAAAGCACTTGTTTGAGAAGTTTCAAAACGTCATCAGTTGTGAGTCGCAACCCGTCCTCATAAACAAAGGCCAAAGTCTATTCCATGCACCCGCCAAACCCCCAGTTTATGAATGAAAAACGGCTTACAAAAGCGACCTAAGACCCGGCTTAGGTCTTCCAGGAGCCCAACTTGCTCAAACTGCTGTGATCTCAGATCATATGCAAGGTATCTGGGAGGCTTCATTCTGCCTTGAGACTTATGCTGAAGTTCAAACAATCATTCTGCTCTGAGATTAATTCTGAAGATCAAACATTAATCCTGTCCTAAGAAAAATTCTGCAGATGAAATAATCACCCTGCCCTGAGATTGATGCAGCAGGTTGCACACCACAAATAACTTTAAGCATTGATAGGATTTTTTGTTATTTCTTCCAGTTGCTTTAAACCTTTAAGAAAACACGTCATTCTTATTTATTAACAAATGACAAAGTACAGCAACAAATAAAGTTGGTGCCGTGTACCCTGTATCAAAGGTACAGGGTACACGGCTGTACCTTATACCTACGTACCCTGTACCAGAAAGAGACAGACAGCTTCAGATGAGCTGAGGAAGGATAACAACACTTGCTTGCAGTTTCACTAGGTACGCAATTGACAGCTCTTGTCTTGGATTAAAGAAACATGACATAGGAGAGACGACAGACAGACAGACAGAAAGACAGACACTCTCTGAAGACAAGCGTCTCTTCTCCAAATGGAAAGTGCTCAGGAAATTAAGGAGGTGGGCGTCGTGTGTTCCTTGACGAGCAGTAATTGGTCTAATCATCCTGGATGACTGCTGCAAGGAGCAATTAAGACAACAAATTAATTAGACGAGTCGTGAATGTCATATTGGTTGAAATGTTTGAGAAAATGGAGGACAAGACGCTGGCTGTAGGGCTCAGTTTTGCCTCAGATGTAACCTAACGAGGCGCAAGTGTTCTTGCTGGGTTCCAAACCTCTTACTCACCTGACCTTCTTATTCTCCTGACCTTCTTACTCACCTGACCTTCTTATTTACCTGACCTTCTTACTCACCTGACCTTCTTACTCACCTGACCTTCTTACTCACCTGACCTTCTATTCTCCTGACCTTCTTATTTACCTGACCTTCTTATTCACCTGACCTTCTTACTCACCTGACCTTCTTACTCACCTGACCTTCTTATTCACCTGACCACCTTACTCACCTGACCTTCTTATTCTCCTGACCTTCTACTCACCTGACCTTCTTATTCACCTGACCTTCTTACTCACCTGACCTTCTTATGTAACAAGAGAGCAGTACATAGTAGTACAACATGATCATCATAACAGCATGAACAAGCCACTTGGAGCAGGAACAAGCCACAGGCGCGGCGCCAGTCAGGTTGTGGCAGACAATGGAAAAAGTTACACCTCTGTACAAGTTAACCAGGAGGACAGGTCAACGGTCACTGAGTCACGAGGAGGTCAGGGTTGATGCCGCCATGATAATCTATAGAGATTAACTCCTCCACATCAAATGCAAACCCTCATGTTCAGCTGGGGAGCAGGAGATGATGGGAGATGGACAGTAGAGTGGGTGAACCTCAGTAGGACGGTGTGTGTGGACTCCAGGAGGGAACATCATCTCTAGGAGAACTGTTGTACACCATACGAGTAATGCGGCTCTCTTGAACTAAAGCACCTCATTCAGTACTCTTTGCCTCTGGTAGGGAATATAATAGGGAAGTGTCTATTTATTATTTCAAATAAAGTCATATATTGTCAAGTGTTATTAAATGTGTATTAATGTTCTTGTCTTAGTGATATTGGGCCTATCATCCCCCTTTGCCCTAGTGACCGTAATTGTCCACTACTCCTCGCCCTGTCCGTCCCTTGTTGGATGGTGTTAGTATGGGTGTGTCCCGCCTTATTCTTGTGTACTCTATTGTTCCCAAGTGGTCAGGATTATTCGAGTGACAGGCCAGGA
>WNGS01167104.1:4259144-4278514 GCA_020271785.1 Procambarus virginalis | reverse complement strand
ATATATATATATATATATATATATATCATTGCGGAAGCACAAAGGGCTGGCATGCAAGACACAACGAGGTCAATGACATCATCAAGAGAAGCCTCGTCTCAGCTAAGTGCCCAGCGGAGAGAGAACCTCGCATCCTAGGGGTCCAAAACCCGGGATTCCCCGCACTTCGCCCTGATGGCATCACCATATACTCATGGAAGGAGGGTAGACATTGGTGTGGGACTACACATGTGTATCCACCCTGGCTGACACCTATGTACACTTCGGAGCTGATCAAGCAGGTGGGGCAGCCAACCACAGGGAAACAGCAAAATCTCTCAATAGGCGACTGGCAGGTCAATACCTCTTTGTTCCCATAGCGTCTGAGACGCATGGCCCCTGGGGCAAGAGTGCCTTGGGATTTCTCAAGGAATTGGGTTCCAAGCTCATTGACGTCACCAGAGACCCAAGGGCTTGCAGTTTTTTGTTTCAGCGCCTCAGCGTGGCGATCCAGAGGGGAAATGCTTGCTGCGTCCTCGGTTCCTGTCCGGAAGCGGAGGAGCTTCAAGAGATCCATAACCTTTAGGCATTTGTCTTGTATGTTTTGTAACCTTTAAATACACAATAAAGCATAAGAAAAAAAAAAAAAGGAAGGGGGTGGTAGGAGAAAAGCACACAGAAACTGTATTGGAGGGGACCCACATTCCCTCCAATGCGTTATGTGTGATTTCCTCCGAGGCTATGGGTCCCCCTTCTTCCAGCCAGAGGTGGTACTCCCTTCCATGTTATTTAAAATATATATATATATATATATATATATATATATATATATATATATATATATATATATATATATATATATATCAAACATGAATGGTCCCCAAGCCAACATGAATCAGAAAACTCTTTACCCCTGAAGGATTCGATCCCGGTCAGCCAGGGCCTCCATGGCAGTCCAGTATTGTAGCCACCGAGTGTACACAGACTTATGACCCAACCTCCCGACGGCACCAATACTTCTGGCCAGTCGGTGGCAGTATCAGTGTAATTTCAGGATCAGTGCAAATACATACCTGCAGGTATCAGTATCAGTGTAGGTGTCATTGTCAGTGTATCAGTGTAGGTGTCATTGTCAGTGTATCAGTGTAGGTGTCATTGTCAGTGTATCAGTGTAGGTGTCATTGTCAGTGTATCAGTGTAGGTGTCATTGTCAGTGTATCAGTGTAGGTGTCATTGTCAGTGTATCAGTGTAGGTGTCATTGTCAGTGTATCAGTGTAGGTGTCATTGTCAGTGTATCAGTACCAGTGTAGGTGTCAGTGTATCAGTATCAGTGTAGGTGTCATTGTCAGTGTATCAGTATTAGTGTAGGTGTCATTGTCAGTGTATCAGTATCAGTTTGAGCGCCATTATCAGAATATTTGCAACTAATATTATTCCATTGTCAGTTTCATTTCAGTTCAGTATAGTCCAACGTCAATGTAAGATCAGTATTAGTGCTAATGAAGTGTTAATATGTGCTCAGTGTGTAGTAATACTGAGGGTGGTGTTCAGTGTGAGGTAACACTGAGGGTGGTGTTCAGTGTGAGGTAACACTGAGGATGGTGTTCAGTGTGAGGTAACACTGAGGATGGTGTTCAGTGTGAGGTAACACTGAGAGTGGTGTTCAGTGTGAGGTAACACTGAGGATGGTGTTCAGTGTGAGGTAACACTGAGGATGGTGTTCAGTGTGAGGTAACACTGAGGATGGTGTTCAGTGTGAGGTAACACTGAGGATGGTGTTCAGTGTGAGGTAACACTGAGGGTGGTGTTCAGTGTGAGGTAACACTGAGGGTGGTGCTCAGTGTGAGGTAACACTGAGGGTGGTGTTCAGTGTGAGGTAACACTGAGGATGGTGTTCAGTGTGAGGTAACACTGAGGGCTGCGTACATAGACTAATGAAAGAGTGACCAATGATCACTGTCGCTGAAACTTCACAAAGGAATTATCTGCCGTGAATTCAATCCTAATTAATTTCCAGAAGCAAACATTGTTAATGAGACGACGATGAAATTAGCTGAAATCCTTCTTGAGATTAACTGTCGATATCATGATGATTAGATCAGCAATATCATGATGATTAGATCAGCAATATCATGATGATTTGATCAGCAATATCATGATGATTAGATCTCAGCCTGTCAATGTAGGAGAGATATAAATGTATACGTGTATACATAAATATGTATATATATATGTGTATACAGGATATGTGTAAGCTGGTCAAAATTGCATTTCACCTTTGCAAACGCACATACTGACACTATGTAGAAGATACCTCCAACACTGTTTAAGTACGACAGATTTAAGTCTGTGTAGTTATGAATTTATGTATTTATATATGTAGATTAGATTAGCATTTTAAAAGCACTACAATCACCCTCTGTGGTTGCTCAATAAGTCACTCAACTACATGTTTAACACATCTCTAACCCTATCCATGGAGGACAGAAGAAAATGTATATATGCTGGTTAGCATTGTAAATGTATGGCCACGTTTGTGGTAGAAAATGATAATAATACTAATAATAATAATAATAATAATAATAATAATAATAATATTAATAATAATAAAAATAGTTCCCCCACTATTGACACCCTAGTTCCAAGGCTTGCTGGACCAGAGGGCGGTAAATATATTCCTCTTGTCCTGAAGTTAGTCAATATTTCTGCCGTCTCTGAGTCACATGTGCTTGACCTCAGGCAAATCAGTATTACCGTCGTCTTAAGGCGGTCACGTCAACTTGACCTCAGGTAAATCAATATATCTGAGCGAGGTCACATGACCTCGTTAACTCGACGTTAAGTGTTGAAACTCATTTGAGGCCGACCATTAGTGGTAGTGTGTACTATGAGAGCCATTACAGCCTAGCTGATGATATGGTTGTCAGGCGAGGTCAGCCGTGGCAAGCCTGCGAGCCTTGTTATTGACAGGGAAAATGTTCCATGAAAATTATCATAAATAGTTCATGAACTTTATTTACTTATGATTGTATTTTATTTACTTACGACAACTTCATTTCCTTAAGGCAATGTTTTATTTGCTTTAATAAAATAAAGTAATATGTAAAGTCAGTAGCGTTTTAGAAGTGATCAAATACTTCAGCAAATACTGTGAAGAATTATAAGAATGGTACAGTTTTGTGTTGTTGTTGTTGTTAAAGATTCGCTACCTGGAAAAAGAAGTTCCAAGTAGCACGGGCTATGGTGAGCCCGTAGTTAATGTTCTCTCTAACATGAGTTTTGTGTTAGACAGATGGTCAGTCAGTCACTGTAGCGTCCTTAAGGCAGCCAGTACACCTCATTCTGACCATCCTGGTTTACTTTACTCTGAAACACAACCCAAGTTAGAAGTAAACTCAACGTATAAACATTAAAAAATAAGTTTGGTGTGGTGTTGGGCTTAAGTCCTACCAACCTCTGTAAGACTATTAAGACCACCACAATAGCTTACTGACCAGCCAGCAGTATACTTTTGTCCTGAACATTGTCAAAACCAAAAAGTAAACTTTTAGTTTGCCTCGAGTATATCCTCTTTTAATTATTCTAATGTTAAATAAGAAGGTTAAATAAATAAATTACTTTTAATATAATTTGATATGAGATTTTTTATGTTAAATATGGAGAAACTTACGCACTTCTAATGTGTATGAATGATGGTGAAAGACAGACGCAATATTGTGTAAGTGAAAATTTAAACCCCATATATTCCATTAATCCCTCCCTCTCTAACTCCCTTTTATATTCCATTAATCCCTCTCTCTCTCTTAATCCCTCTATATATTCCATTAATCCCTGCCTCTCCTCTCTAATCCTTCTATATTCCATTAATCCCTCCCTCTCCTCTCTAATCCCTCTATATATTCCATTAATCCCTCCCTCTCCTCTCTAATCCCTCTATATATTCCATTAATCCTTCATTTCCTTTATTATCCCTCACATGTTATAATAAATCCTACCACTCTTCTCTTATCCCATCATATATTCCATTAACCCATCCTTCACTTATCTTTAATCTGGAGTCTTAATTCAGATTAATTTACTTAATTAAGTAAATTCAGTAGAGTACCAGGTTAGTCGGCGTGTGTCCCATCATGGCTGAGTCGGTTAAGGCAGGTGTTTGGGAAGGACCAGAACGCAGGTTCGAGTCACTCCATTGCCTCAAAATGATTTTCTCATTGATAAATCGCACCATTGTGATTAGTGTTATATGATACTTAATTTCTATAACCTTTTAGGATTCGAACTGAGGCCTTCGTGGGTCTCCCGGTCAATATCGCTGGTACTCTGACCACTGCGCCAGTGAGCGTCACTGTCATATTTGACCCAAGTTGACATGCTGTTTAGGAACTACGATGGATATTTAATATATGATGTTGAGTTCTATTTTTGAGCGTAATTGAGGGTGATTGCACACATTTCGAAGTTTCAAATTAAGTTATAAGCTATGGTTGCGGACCAATCAAGCTTTGTTCATATTACACACACATTATATATATATATATATATATATATATATATATATATATATATATATATATATATATAGTACAGAGAGATTCAGAGTGAACATATAATATACGGCATCCCAACGTACGTCAGCATCTCTTCTCTGAATGTGTATTTGTGTCTCTATGTCATTGTGTCTGTCTCTATATGTCTCTGTTTCTCTTTCTGTTTCCTAGTCTTCGTCTCTCTTCATATATAATTTGTGAACGAAGCAAGAGAGCAACAACGATCACTAACTACATCAATAAACAAAACAAGAACGACAGCCGTTCCTCCCTTAACTCTGCCCATAGAGACTAACGTCACGAAGCCTGATCAAAACCCCAGTGATCAAAGCGCTCTCTCAGGTCCTATTTACGCTCAGCGATGTCCACGTCACAAGGTTCCCTAATGCTGTGTACAGACTGATTAGTGAGGACCAGCTGCTGGAGTGTACAGTCAGGGAGTGTGTCCGG
The DNA here is from genome assembly GCA_020271785.1 of Procambarus virginalis. NCBI lineage: Eukaryota > Metazoa > Arthropoda > Malacostraca > Decapoda > Cambaridae > Procambarus > Procambarus virginalis. The sequence continues at coordinate 4,273,534 of WNGS01167104.1, read as the reverse complement.
GTGGCAGTGCACGAGGTGAGCCACGAGTTGATCCGTGATACATATACGGGTCATGTAAGGTAAGGCGTTCAGGAGAGAACACTGAGCCAACACTGGCGGGTATGTGAAAAGTCATGTTTAGAGAAGAGAGTAAACACCCAGATGATATGATCACCTTGAATTGGCTGGAATGGGCACCTCATACTAGTTCCCAGAGCCACGGGCTGAAAATTTAAATGTTCCTTGGAGGAAGCATGACTAAAGCTTCTGGTGTTAAAGGAATAAACACATATATTGCAATTGCTTGCAACTTCATAGCTCTGATAAAGATGGCAGCTACGAGATCTAACTTAATGAAGATTTAGGGATTGGTGAGCAGGTGACCGAGTGGTGTGGCAGGACCGTCAGTGTGGCAGAGTTGATGTCTCCCAGGTGGAGACGGAAGACGCTGTCACAGCGGATCATATTGCCCATGAAAGCGAAATGCTAAAACAATTGAATATCAGAATTGCATCATGTACGTATGGCTGCAGGAGTGGCTGTATAGGAGTAGACGGCTGCCAAGATACCAACCACAGGTCAACCCTACAGCGACACGGCTGTGAGCAGCTAACGAGGCACTACCGAGGAGTTAACGAGGTAACCTAAACAAGCACTATATATATATACCCCAACAAGAACTGTATATACTAAAACTAGCACTATATAAACCCAAACAAGCAGCATATGTACCCCGGTAAATACTTTGAAATTAACTTTAGAAATGCCTCGCCAGTCTTCACGACCTGAAGCAAGACTGCCAAATACCGCAATTAGAGACTGCTCGACGAGACTTGTAAGTCTGACAAACTTTTGACCTCAATAATTGCCCATTAGACACACAGACATTTTTAAAGAAAATCGTAATTAAAACTTCCAATGTTGTTTTAGGAAAAGTGATCGAATTTATAAAAGTCTCGCGATTTTTATATATATTTTGTTGATTATAATATCCGGGTGGCAGGTGAATATATATATATTTGCATATTGTGCAGATTCTTCATTAAAACATTAATTTTGGAACTAAAGATTGTTGTAAAAAGGTCGGATGAAAATTACCTCTCTCGGTTAATTTCCTTTCCTGAAATACCTACAGGAGAACCTACATCTCGCTTCATGCAGGTCGGCGTTCAATCCCCGACCGTCCAAGTGGTTGGGCACCATTCCTCTCCCCCCGTCCCATCCCAAATCTTTATCCTGACCCCTTCCCAGTGCTATGTAGTCGTAATAGCTTGGCGCTTTCCACTGATAATTCCCTACCTCCCTCCACACCCTGGGTGCTGAGGGTGGTCTAATCCTCCACACCCTGGGTGCTGAGGGTGATCTAATCCTCCACACCCTGGGTGCTGAGGGTGGTCTAATCCTCCACACCCTGGGTGCTGAGGGTGATCTAATCCTCCACACCCTGGGTGCTGAGGGTGGTCTAATCCTCCACACCCTGGGTGCTGAGGGTGGTCTAATCCTCCACACCCTGGGTGCTGAGGGTGATCTAATCCTCCACACCCTGGGTGCTGAGGGTGATCTAATCCTCCACACCCTGGGTGCTGGAGCCTGTCCGTCACCCGTCTGCGAGCACTCTGGCTGCTTTTGCCGCGTGCTGCGGCCCGCAGACAGGCACACAGCGAGAGACAGAAACATAAAGAGATAGACAGAGACAAGCACAAAGAAACAGATACACTCATGGAAAGAGAGAGAATATATCTATATAAATAAAAATGTAAATGTTCGTTTGTTCAAAATCACTAATCTCCGATAGTTCTTCACTGATTGCTTTGAAATTTGTACACACCGTGTACAAATTACGTCAGGCTGCGAGCAGCCGCGTCCAACAGCCTGGTTGATCAGTTCAGCAACCAGGAGGCCTGGTAGACGACCGGGCCGCGGGGACGCTAAGCCCCGGAAGCACCTCAAGGTATCCTCAAGGTAAGGTACCGTTCCATTCGCATCCGAGCGAGTTTTTATATACATACTATATAGATGTCACGTCTGTGACAGGTAAAAACATGTTTTTTTTTTAATCAGCGCCATCTGTTACACGTAAGAGCAACACACGCTATACTAAATTTGGTACGATTCCATTTCAGTGTTTATGATTACATTGATAAATTGAGTTTTCATAGATTTCGATTTACTTTCATTTTCATTTCATTATTTTGTGTGACATTGCGCTGGAATTGAGCTGTGTTGTTTGCCATTCTGTTCATTTCGTGAGTATAGTTTATTTTGTTATTTTTTTCATTTCGGTTTTTTAAACTGTTTTTCATATATTTTCAGTGATGGGAATATCAGATCATTTGGGAAAGCATCGGGACGAGGGAGTCTGGAATGGTGGGGGGACGAGGGAAGAGGGGAGGGGGGGGGACTGGTAGGAAGGATGAAGGAATGGGGAATGGGGGAGGGACGAGGGTACGGAGGAGGGGAGAATGGTGGGGAGGACTGGGAGACAGGGGAAGGTTGCTGTGGCTCAGCAACGCACATGTGTTGCTGAGCCACAGCAACGCGTGACCAGGGACAGCTAGTATATTTATAAAAAGAGATGGGGGAGATGGCAACCACGGGATGGAAACTCGCACAAGGAAACAAGGTAGAAATTGACGTAACCAAATGACACACAAAGACATTAGAAAGAGATTTCTTCAGTGTTTCAGACTAGTTAACAAATGGACATGAACTAAGCAGTGATGTGGTGGAGGCTGACTCCATACACAGTTTCAAGTGTAGATATGATAGAGCCCCAATAGGCTCAGGAACCTGTACAAGTTGATTGACAGTTGAGAGGCGGGACCAAGAGCCAGAGCTCAAACCCCACTATCACAACAAGTGTCGCAGCACGCACACACCACCACACACACGCACACGCACACGCACACGCTACACGCACACACACACCACACACCACACACACACACACACACACACACACACACCCACACAAACACCACACAAACACACCACACACACATATTCCAAAACCTTCCTGACAGAATTTCATTATATTTTTGTCACAACCAAATTTATTATCATTGTTGGATATTTCAAACCTTTTTGCAGGCTGGCATTTTTGTTTTTATTTTGTTTGCATTATTTTCAGCACACAATCATACAGTGCCAATAAACGACATTTAACACACGTTTTCCAAAGACCAAATTGACGATTCGAATGATATTCCTCTTAAAAATATGATTTTACATTTTGTTAGGATTTTTTTGGTCTTTTTGGTCCTGTTTGTTTGATCAACACTTATCAGTTCTCAAATCCAGTCGAACCTGTTGACACAGCGAGTGTATAGCCACCAAAGTAATATTGGATACACAATGCAATATATTATAATAGAATATACTATATATATATATATATATATATATATATATATATATATATATCTATATCAAACATGAATGGTCCCCAAGCCACATGAATCAGAAATGCTCTTGACCCCTGAAGGATTCGATCCCTGTCAGCCCAGGGCCTCCATGCCCCCCTGGCAGTCCAGTATTGTAGCCACTCAGCCACCGAGTGACACAGACTTATGACCCAACCTCCCGACGGCACCAATACCTCTGTTCAGTGGTGACAGTATCAGTGTAATTTCAGGATCAGTGCAAGTACATACCTGCAGGTATCAGTATCAGTGTAGTTGTCACTGTCAGTGTATCAGTACCTGTGTAGGTGTCATTGTCAGTGTATCAGTACCTGTGTAGGTGTCATTGTCAGTGTACACAGTATTCAGTTTGATGGCGCCATTATCAGAATATTTGCAACTAATATTATTCCATTGTCAGTTTCATTTCAGTTCAGTATAGTCCAACGTCAATGTAAGATCAGTATTAGTGCTAATGAAGTGTTAGTATGTATGTACTCAGTGTGAGGTAACACTGAGGATGGTGTTCAGTGTGAGGTAACACTGTGGTGGTGTTGAACAGTGTGAGGTAACACTGAGGATGGTGTTCAGTGTGAGGTAAACACTGAGGGTGGTGTTCAGTGTGAGGTAACACTGAGGGTGGTGTTCAGTGTGAGGTAACACTGAGGGTGGTGTTCAGTGTGAGGTAACACTGAGAGTGGTGTTCAGTGTGAGGGTAAACACTGAGGGCTGCGTACATAGACTAATGAAAGAGTGACCAATGATCACTGTCGCTGAAACTTCACAAAGGAATTATCTGCCGTGAATTCAATCCTAATTAATTTCCAGAAGCAAACATTGTTAATGAGACGACGATGAAATTAGCTGAAATCCTTCTTGAGATTAACTGTCGATATCATGATGATTAGATCAGCAATATCATGATGATTAGATCAGCAATATCATGATGATTTGATCAGCAATATCATGATGATTAGATCTCAGCCTGTCAATGTAGGAGAGATATAAATGTATACGTGTATACATAAATATGTATATATATGGTGTATACAGGATATGTGTAAGCTGGTCAGAATTGCATTTCCCTTTGCAACCGCACATACTGGACACTATGTAGAAATACCATGCCAACACTGTTTAAGTACGACAGATTTAAGTCTGTGTAGTTATGAATTTATGTATTTATATAGTACGATTAGATTTAGCATTTTAAAAGCACATACAATCACCCTCCTGTGGTTGCTCAATAAGTCACTCAACTACAGTGTAACACATCTCTACCCTATCCATGGAGGACAAGGAAAGAAAATGTATATATGCTGGTTAGCTGTGAAATGTAGTGGCTCACGTTTTGGGTACGAAAATGATAATAAATAATAATAATATATAATAATAATAATAATAATATTAATAATAATAGAATGTCCCCACTATTGACACCCTAGTTCCACGGCTTGCTGGACCAGAGGGCGGTAAATATATTCCTCTTGTCCTGAAGTTAGCAATATTTCTGCCGTCTCTGAGTCACTGGCTTGACCTCAGGCAATCAGTATTACCGTCGTCTTAGGCGGTCACGTCAACTTGACCTCAGGTAAATCAATATATCTGAGCGAGGTCACATGACCTCGTTAATCTCGACGTTAAGTGTTGAAACTCATTTGAGGCCGACCATTAGTGGTAGTGTGTACTATGAGAGCCATTACAGCCTAGCTGGTGATATGGTTGTCAGGCGAGGTCAGCCGTGGCAAGCCTAGCGAGCTCCTTGTTAATTGACAGGGAAAAATGTTTCCATGAAATTATCATAAAAGTTCATGAACCTTTATTTACTTATGATTGTATTTTATTACTTACGACAACTTCACTTGCTTAAGGCAAGTGTTTTATGTTGCTTTAATAAAATAAAAGTAATATGTAAAGTCAGGTAGCGTTTTTAGAAGTGATCAAATACTTCAGCCAAAATCTGTGAAGATATTATAAGAATGGTACAGTTTTGTTTGTCTGTTGTTAGTTAAAGATTCGCTACCTAGAAAAAGAAGTTCCAAGTAGCCACGGGCTATGGTGGAGCCCGTAGTTAATGTTCCCCCTCTCTAAACATGAGTTTTGTGTTAGACAGATGGTCAGTCAGTCACTGTAGCGTCCTTAAGGCAGCCAGTACACCTCATTCTGACCATCCTGGTTTACTTTACTCTGAAACACAACCCAAGTTAGAGTAAACTCAACTGATAACATTAAAAAATAGTTTTGGTGTGGTGTTGGGCTTAAGTCCTACCAACCTCTGTAAGACTATTAAGACCACCACAATAGCTTACTGACCAGCCAGCAGGTATACCTTTTTGTCCTGAACATTGTCAGAAACCCAAAAGGTAAACTTTTAGTTTGCCTCTTGAGTATATATCCTCTTTTCAATGTATCTCTAATGTTAAATAGAGAAGGTTAATAAATAAATTGCTTTTATATATAATTTGATATGAGATTTTGTTATGTTAAATATATGGAGAAACTTACTACACTTCTAATGTGTATGAATGATGGTGAAAGACAGACGCAATATTGTGTAAGTGAAATTATTAAACCTCATAGTGTTCCATTAATCCCTCCCTCCTCAAACTCCTTTTATATCCATAATCCATCTCTCTGCATTTTAATCCATTATAATATTCACATTTATTATTCTCTCTCCTCTTTAATTCCTTCTATATTCAATTAAATCCCTCCCTCTCCTCTCGTAATCCCTCCTATATATTCCATAATCCCTCCCTCTCCCTCTCTAATCCCCCTAATATATTCCATTAATCCTTCATTTCCTTTATTATCCCTCACCTGTTATAATAAATCCTACCACTCTTCTCTTATCCCATCATATATTCCATTAACCCATCCTTCACTTATCTTTAATCTGGAGTCTTAATTCAGATTAATTTACTTAATTAAGTAAATTCAGTAGAGTACCAGGTTGGTCGGGCGTGTGTCCCTTCATGGTGAGTCGGTTAAGGCAGTGTTTGGAGACCAGAAAGCAGGTTCGAGTCACTCCATTGCCTAAAATGATTTTCTCATATTGATAAATCGCACCATTTGATAGTGTTATATGGAACTTAAATTCAATAACCTTTTAGGATTCGAACTGGGCCTTCGTGGGTCTCCCGGTCAATATCGCTGGTACTCTGACCACTGCGCCAGCGAGCGTCAGTCTCATATTTGACCCAAATTGACATGTTTTTAAGAACTACGATGATATTTAATATATGATGCTGAGTTCTATTTTGAGCGTAATTGAGGGTGATTGCACACATTCGATGTTTCAAATTAAGTTATAGCTATGGTTGCGGACCAATCAGCTTGTTCATATTACACACACATATTATATATATATATATATATTTATATAATATATATATATATATATATATATATATATATATAATAACAGAAGATTCAGAGTGAACATAATAATATACGGCATCCCAACGTACGTCAGCATCTCTTCTCTGAATGTGTGTATTTTGTGTCTCTATGTCATTGTGTCTTCTCTATAGTCTCGTTTCTTTTTGTTTCCTAGTCTTCGTCTCTCTTCATATATATTTGTGAACGAAGCAAGAGAGCAACAACGATCACTAACTACAATAAACAAACAAGAAACGACAGCCGTTCCTCCCTTAACTCTGCCCATAGAGACTAGCGTCACGAAGCCTGATCAAAACCCCAGTGATCAAAGCGGCTCTCTCAGGTCCTATTTACGCTCAGCGTGTCCACGTCACAGGTTCCCTAATGCTGTGTACAGACTGATTAGTGAGGACCAGCTGCTGGAGTGTACAGGTCAAGGGATGTGTGTCCGGGTGGCAGTGCACGAGGTGAGCCACGAGTTGATCCGTGATACATAACGGGTCATGTAAGGTAGGCGTTTCCGATAACAGTGAGATATAACCCTCCATTAAGTGACAGAATACCCAGGCAAGAGTATGACACCAACTACACGTAGTTACTAGAATAATTGAAATGGCATCCTCTGTCGCCTGTAGGAATCCCGACTTCTAGTCATGGGAGACTTCAACCATGTAGACTTCAACCTGCAACCATGAGACATCAACAATATAGACCGGGACCGCATGGGGACACTGAAACATGGAGAGCTTAACTTATGCACGTGGCAATAAGAAACTTATCCTAACATGTCAAGGGAGTCCCAGGAATGAGAGGTTCAGACGAGCCAACAAGACATGACCCACTATTCACTCTGAACGAAACAGACATTAGGGAAATTCACTTGGAAGTCCACAGGGAAATGAGCGATCACTGTGTATTGATGTTTGAGTATCTGGTGGAAGTATAGATAGCTTTCTCAAGGAAGGGGCAAGAAAACTAAAGGCTGATATACCGAAAGAAATATTACGAGATAAGAAAGTTCCTAAAATAAATACAATGGGCAGAAGAGCTCGAAGGATAAACGGGCCAAGATATGATAGACTACGTCACCCACAAGTGTAAAGCGGCAGCAGACAAGTTTGTCCCAGTCCAATAGGAAAAAAACGAAATACGAATGAAGAAGCTTATGGTTTAATGAGAGAAGTAGCTGGCAAAGCCACTAAGTACAAGGGCGAGAAGACACTATAGATATAACATGACACCAGAGAGTAGAGAAAGATACCAGTGGGCCATGAATGTGAACCTCAGGATGAGAAGAGAGGCAGAAAGACTACGAAAATGACTTAAATATAACAAACACCGAACTCAAACTGCTGCGTAGCCATGTCAGAAGGAAACCAATTGTAAAGGAACTGATAATGAAACTGAGAATAGGGGTAGACAGATTCACTGAGAATGACACAGAGGTTTGTGAGGAACTTAACAAGAGATTCTAGATCTTCACAATAGAGCAAAGAGACGTTCCTAAAGTAAGAGAGAGAATATCTAAATAGGCACCACTGGAGGAGTTTGATATTACCAGTGGGGAGATAAGGAAGAATTTGCATGCACTGAATGAGACAAAAACTGTTAGCCCAGATGGAATCTCACCATGGATATTAAAAGAGGGAGCAGCAGTACTTTGCTTACCCTTCTCAGTGGTGTATAGAAGACACTGGTAACAGGAAAACTACAACAATTTGGAAGGTAGTTAATGTAGTACTGATATGCACAAAGGGAGACAGACAAATGGTACTGAATTACAGGCCAGTGTACCGAACTTGCATATCTTACAATGTGATAAAGAAGACTGTGAGAAAAACTAGAAGAATGTGTGGAGAGAAGGAACTTTGTTTCACACCACCACCAAGGGTTCTGGGATGGTAAATCTTGCCTTAAAAGTTTATTAAAATTCTATGACCAGGCGATGAAAATTTGGCAAGGAAGAGAAGGGTGGACAGACTGCATATTTTTGGATTACCAGGAAGCACTTGACACAGTACCCAATGAGAGACTAGTGCACCAATTGGAGATACAGGCAAGAATAACAGGGTAGGTACTCCACTGGATAATGGATTACCTAAGCAAAGGAAGACAGTAAGTCACTGTGAGGGGTGAGGTCTCTAAGGGCCGAGATGTCAGTTAAAGTGTCCCACAGGGTTAAGGTCTTCTACTTCTCCAGTTCCCCGCTTAAGTAAACTATCTTCCATAGACAATAAACTCATTTCTCTCAATGTTTGCTGATGATGCGAAAATTATGAGGAGGATTAAGACAGAGGAGGACAGCAATAGGCTACAATACGACCTGGACAAACTACATAAATGATCCAACAACTGGCTACTAGAGTTTAACTCAAGTAAATGTAAAGTACTGAAGCTAGATGGAGGGAGCAGGAGGCCAGACACATCTTCCATGAAACGGACAGAGAGAAGAATCTATTGGTTATTATACAACCGAACCTGTCTCCTCTTGCCCACGTAAAAGGGATATCATCATTGGCGTTTGCGAGGCTGGCTAACATCTGAATTACCTTTAGAAATCTATTTAATGAATCATTTAGAACATTGCATACCATATATGTCAGACCAATCCTGGGGAATGCAGCTGCAAGGTAGAGTACATACAGAGATAAGTACAAAAAGAAGTTGGGAAATTGAAATTGAAATAAGTTTAGTGAGATGAAATACACACAAAGGGATGAGGTAGCTCAAGCAATTCTCACCCCGTTCAGTACAACGTGTTCATACACATATTGACACACATCACAAACAAAAAACATATTACCGAACATTCTGAGTGATAAACATACATTTCTTCCTTTAAAGGTTTAAAGGTTTGCCACCAAACTAGTTCCAGAACTATGAGGCATGAGTTACGAAAAAGGATAAATTAATTGAACCTCACATCCCTACAAAACAAAAGAGTTAGGCGAGACATGAGTACCACATACAAAATTCTTAGGAGAATTCATACGGTAAAGACAAATTATTTAACACGGGTGGAACTCGCACAAGGAAACAATGGTAGAAATTGAGTAACCAAATGACACACAAAGACATTAGAAAGAATTTCTTCAGTGTCAGACTAGTTAACAAATGGAATGAACTAAGCAGTGATGTGGTGGAGGCTGACTCCATACACAGTTTCAAGTGTAGATATGATAGAGCCCAATAGGCTCAGGAACCTGTACATCAGTTTTTTGAAGGCTGAGAGGCGAGACCAAAGAGCCAGAGCTCAACCCCCACTATCACAACAAGGTGAGCACGCGCGCGCGCACACACACACACACACACACACACACACACACACACACACACACACACACACACACACACACACAATTAGGCAGGAAAGAGAAGGGTGGGCCGACTGCATTTTCCTGGATTGCCAAAAAGCCTTTGACACAGTACCGCACAAAAGGCTGTTAAAAAAGTTGGAGCAACAGGCAGGAGTAAAAGGGAAGGTGCTCCAGTGGATAAGGGAGTACTTAAGCAACAGGAAACAGCGAGTAACGGTGAGGGGGGAGACATCAGAGTGGCGAGATGTCACCAGCGGAGTCCCACAGGGCTCAGTACTTGGACCCATCCTGTTTCTAATATATGTGAACGATCTTCCGGAGGGTATAGACTCATTCCTCTCAATGTTTGCTGATGATGCAAAAATTATGAGAAGAATCAAGACGGATGAAGATAGACAGAGACTACAGGATGACCTGGATAAACTGGAGGAATGGTCTAGAAAATGGCTGCTAAAGTTCAACTCGGGAAAGTGTAAGGTGATGAAATTAGGAGAAGGGAGCAGGAGGCTGAACACAAGGTATCATTTGGGAGGGGAAATCCTGCAAGAGTCAAATAGAGAGAAAGATCTGGGGGTTGATATCACACCGAACCTGTCCCCAGAAGCCCACATCAAAAGAATATCATCAGCGGCATATGCTAGACTGGCCAACATAAGAACTGCCTTTAGAAATTTGTGTAAGGAATCTTTCAGAACCCTGTATACCACTTATGTAAGACCAATCCTGGAGTATGCAGCTCCAGCCTGGAGTCCATACCTAGTTAAAACAAGACAAAGTTAGAGAAGATTCAGCGGTATGCCACCAGGCTCGTCCCGGAACTGAGAGGATTGAGCTACGAGGAAAGGCTAAGGAGCTGAACCTCACATCCCTGGAAAACAGAAGAGTAAGGGGAGACATGATAACCACCTACAAAATTCTCAGGGGAATTGACAGGGCGGACAAAAGAAACTCTTCACCACGGGGGGACACGAACAAGGGACACAGGTGGAAACTTAGTACCAGATGAGCCACAGAGACGTTAGAAAAGAATTTTTTCAGTGTCAGAGTAGTTAATAAATGGAATGCACTAGGAAGTGATGTGGTGAGGCTGACTCCATACACAGTTTCAAATGTAGATATGATAGAGCCAGTAGGCTCAGGAATCTGTACACCTGTTGATTGACGGTTGAGAGGCGGGACCAAAGAGCCAAAGCTCAACCCCGCAAGCACAATTAGGTGAGTACATTAGGTGAAGTACACAGATTTATGACTTTGTGTGGCATGCTGTGAGGGGTCGGTGTACTGAGGTCACTTGGTCTTGTATGAACTTGTTATGAAATATGATGTTGTAATGAACAAATCCTTCAAAAAAATTTGAAGGATTTTTTCCTGCGCTTATCTATAAAAATAATGTTTGTCCAGGGTTTGATGCCAGACGCTTGGGGCTAGCCTCATTAAGCTGTGTAGAGGTAACGGGTAATTGTATTAGGTGACTGCTATTAGTGGGTAGGGATTAGCCCCATTGTACCTCCCCTTGAAGGGAGGTCGCCTCCCATAGCGATACCCCCATAAAGTATGTAGAGATGAAATGGTGATTATCGAGTCCTTATAGTTGATGACCTCTTAATAACTGGTTCTCTGCTCAAAGTCCCCCTCTCCCGGTCACCGCCGGGTACCCCCATTTAGGTCCTTTATAAATGAATCTGTGACTTTGCAAGAACCACTCTCTTAGGTTAACACGTTAACTAAATATTGTTAACTAAAACTGTGAGGGAGGTAGTTGCGTACCATCCGGGCCTCAGGTGGAGGGAGGTAGTTGTACCAACTGCCAGGTGAGGAGGTTAGTTTGTGTACCAACTGGCCGCAGGTGTGAGGGAGGTAGATTGTGTACCAACTGGCCTACAGGTGTGAGGGAGGTAATTAACTGGTCATGTGGAGAGGAGTGAGTGTGACCAACTGCCACAGGGTGTGAGGGAGGTAGTTGTGTACCAACTGGCCACAAGGGTGGTGAGGGAGGGAGTTGTGTACCAACTGGCCACAGGTGTGAGGGAGGTAGTTTGTGTACCAACGGGCCACAGGAGGTGTGAGGGAGGTAGTTGTGTACCAACTGGCCTCAGGTGTGAGGGATGTAGTTGTGTAACCGCAACTGGCCACAGGTGGGAGGGAGTCGTAGGTACAGGTGGTCGGTGTACCTACAGCACAGGGGATGACACCAACTAGAACAAAGAGTGGGAAAATGATAACACAAGATGGATAAGAGGGGCTATGACCATCTAGAGAGTATAAGAGAGGAATACAACCATTAAGAAAGAAGGGTGTAGATGACAAAAGATAAACAACGGAGAACCGCGGATAGGTAGTGAGGGAACCCTGGTGAGAGTTTAATATAAGAGTAGTAAAATGTAGCAGCACAACAGTACTAATATAGAGGCAGTAACAGTAGCAGGAGTAACATGGCAGGACAGGAATGCACACGATCTATGTCTCCCCAATCCCCAGAGTCACTGTGATAGATAAGGACATTGGAAGCAAGGGTGGAGTGGCCGGCGGTTGGCAGTCCCCAGGTCAATAATAATGACACCCGGTCAGTGGCCGGGTGATAGGGGGTGGAGATGGTGGTTGTGGTGGTGGTGATGGTGGTGGGTGGAGGATGGTGGTTGTGATGGTGGTGGTAGTGGGTGGTGGAGATGGTGGTTGTGGTGGTGGTGGGATGGTGGTGGAGATGGTTGGTTGTGGTGGTGGGGTGGATGGTTGAAGATTGGTGTGTATTGAAGGGGGGCGTGTGGTGGTGGGTTGTGATTGGTGGTGGGGTAGTGGTTGGTGTTGCCATTCTTGGTGTATGGAGCGCGTTTCATGAGAGGATTGTTTTGGACGCGTTTTTGGTAAACTTAATATATAATAAGAAAGAGCAAGCATATGCCGGAAGTCTCGCACGTGTTATCAAAGCCCACAAGTAAAATCTTAGGTCTGTGCAGGTGTTCGAAAAATATACAGAACCTAGTTATTGGTTACCATATGTATCATACAAATGGCCCATCTTGAGGTTATCTTGAGATGATTTAGGGGCTTTAGTGTCCCCGCGCGCCGGTCCGCGACCAGGCCTCCACCCCCAGAAGCAGCCCGTGCCGCTGACTAACACCCCGTACCTATATTTATGTATTGCTAGGTAACAGGGGCATAGAGTGAAAAGAAACTCTGCCCATCGTTTCTCGCCGGGGTCCGGTATCAAACCCGGGATCACAGGATCACTTGGTCTCAGCGTGCTGTCCGCTCGTTGCGCGCCGGCCCATTTTAAGACTTTTCAATTTAACAACATATCCGGACACGGGATCATTTACATATGTAACACTGAATCGTTTATTATCCGTACTACACTATCATTTATATCCCGTACTATTGTCCATTATTCCGACTACATTTGATCCCTTTATCCTTATGAAACGACCTGTCCATTTATCCGTACATGATCCCTGTATCCGTACAATATACCATTTATCCGTACTATATTAAACTCGTTATCCATACTATATAAACCATTTATCCGTACTACACGACCAACACTTACCCTGTCATCCCACAATACATTCTAAACATAATAAAGATCCGTTACATTTCCCGGACATTGGTCCCAGTTATGTTGTACTGACTGTCACAGTGATTGCTTCGCCAATAAAATTGTTATTTACAACGTTGCTATGTTACAACAATTGTTATTACAACATTGTTATTTACAACAAAACTTTGTTATTTACGGACGAACTATACTTTTTAACCTAACCAACGGCATAAACACCTAACTACTTACTTTATATTGCAAATAATTCGAGCATTGGTATTATTTCCCAAATAAACATTACTTTTGTTACCTCGGTAAAAAATAAATATTGACAAACATTTCGAATTCATTGACTTCTCCGTCTGTATTGTTTTAAAGTTCCCCTGATCCCTTAAGGTAGGCGCTGAAGGCGTTTATTCAATGCTCAACTGCTCTGTCCTCCTCTCTCTCCTCTCTGTCTCCTCTCTCTCTGTCTCTCTCTCTCTCTCTCTCTCTCTCTCTCTCTCTCTCTCTCTCTCCTCCACAACTGGTGTTCAGGTGCTTGCATCGTGAGCATCAGTTCACTCTTACTCTCACCTTCACAGGGAACCATACTTAAAGCCTATGATTTTCCCCAGTTTTCGCTCCGACTGTTTAGTCCTTTTTGAGCAATTCGCTGTGTCGAGACACCAACAATACTTTGTACGATGTCCTAATATGGATCCCTGCTGGGTGTGTGTGTGTGCGTGCGTGTCGTGCGTGTGTGTGTGTGTTGTGTGTGTATGTGTGTGTGTTGTG
>WNGS01167104.1:4229929-4259119 GCA_020271785.1 Procambarus virginalis | reverse complement strand
ACGCACACGCACACGCACGCACACACACACACACACACACACACACACACACGCACACGGCTGCAACAAGAGAGCAATGTGCTGACGCCGGCTACAACAAGAGGTCCACAGGTGAGCCTCCGCGGCTCACCTGTGGACCCCACGTGGTACACCTGTGTACCCTTCATGGTACACCTGTGTACCCTCATGGTACACCTGTGTACCCTTCATGGTACACCTGTGTACCCTTCATGGTACACCTGTGTACCCTTCATGGTACACCTGTGTACCCTTCATGGTACACCTGTGCATCATCCCTTGCAGATGACCCAAGTATCAGCATGAAAATTACCTTTGTTGAAGACATTGATAACAACAAACAGTTATTAATAAAGTTTTCGACTGGGCAGAAGAAAATAACATGACGTTTAACAGTGATCAATTCCAGGTTCTCAGGTACGGGAAAAATGAGGACCTGAGACACAATACAGGGTACATAACACAATCAAATCTGCCCCCAGAAGAAAGCAACATGTAAAGGATTTGGGAATAATGATGTCCGACGACCTAACGTTTAGGGAGCATAACCAAGCAAATATTGCGACAGCCAGAATAATGATCGGATGGATTACGATAATTTTTAAATCCAGGGATCCCATCACAATGGTTGTACTCTTCAAGTCACTTGTGTTGTGCCGTCTTGAGTACTGCTCGGTACTCACTTCCCCCTTCAGAGGAGAGAGATGCTGAAATAGAGGGAATATTAACCACTGAGGCAATTCCATTGTCTCAATAACTACCTGGTATGATAATCCAGCTTCATCTTGACACTTTGTTTTTAAGGAAAGTAAAACGAGAGAGCTTCCAGTTGGAGAACATCTTAAGAGATCCACAAAGGAGCTTCCTATCCCACCTGCCAACTTCCTGATCATCTCTTTGGTACACACACACACCACTGCTGCCCTCTGGCCGTTAGCAACACCGGCTCTCCGGAAACTATCAAATGAAAGAGAGTTGGTGAGGAAGTCTGGCAGCTGTTGCACTCTACAGCAGGACCTCAAGGAGAGAGAGAGGAGAGAGAGGAGAGAGAGAGAGAGAGGAGAGAGAGAGAGAGAGAGAGAGAGAGAGAGACAGACAGATAATGCAAATATTGTCAAACTTCCTTATCTCTTAGTAGCTGTTCCGCTGTCATTCTCCTCTGACTAAACTGACGTCATTTCCTCTCTTAATTAAACAACCGTCCTTCTAATTCCCTTCAACAACCCGTGATTCCAGAGTTCACATTACCGAGAGTGATAACGAGAGCTTCGCTACAAACCCTTGGAAATGGGTGAATATTTACTTCCCTCGGGCAAATTAGCCCAGATATCAAAGAAGTAATGAGTACCAACACTGCCCTTGACGCCATGCTAAATTACAAGAATAATTGGCACTTTAAATGTAACCAGTCGTTAATTTTGGGGCTTCAAGCGATGCAAGATTGAGTTTGAATGTTTGTTTTGTATAAATGTCCATACCAAAAGAGGTTTTATGTAATTAATTTAGAATCACGATTGGCTGTCTTCGTTTCCAGTTGACCAGTATCTGCCGAAGTTGCAATTTTGTCCTGTATGGGAAATGTTCCCTCCGGGCCATATTTCCAGCAGGAGGAAAACTTATCATGGAAATGTTCCCTGCGTGGGAATGTTCGTCTTTCTAGAGAATGAACGTTACATTTGATTGTTTCTCTTCACAAGGAAAGTTTCCAGTGCCTAAATTAACACAGTCCATTTAATATCTTTCTGTATCTCAAGATACCTCCGGGTATCTCTAGGAACCTCTGGGTATCTCTACATACCTCTGGGTATCTTCAGGTACCTCTGTGAATCTCTAGGAACCTCTGGGTATCTCTAGGTACCTATGGGTATATCTAAGTACCTCTGGGTATCTCTAGATACGTCTGGGTATCTTCAGGTGCCTTTATGCATCTCTAGGAACCTCTGAGTATCTCTAGATAACTCTGCGTATATGTAGAAACCTCTGGGTATATGTAAAAACCTCTGGGTATCTCTAGAAACCTCTGGGTATCTCTTGAAACCTCTGGGTATCTCTAGAAACCCTGGGTATCTCTAGGCACCTCTGGTATCTCTAGAACCTCTGGGTATCTCTAGAAACCTCTGGGTATCTCTAGAAACCTCTGGGTATCTCTAGAAACCTCTGGGTATCTCTAGAAACCTCTGGGTATCTCTAGAAACCTCTGGGTATCTCTAGAAACCTCTGGGTATCTCTAGAAACCTCTGGTTATCTCTGAAACCTCTGGGTATCTCTAGAAACCTCTGGGTATCTCTAGAAACCTCTGGGTATCTCTAGAAACCTCTGGGTATCTCTAGAAACCTCTGGGTATCTCTAGAAACCTCTGGGTATCTCTAGAAACCACTGGGTATCTCTAGAAACCACTGGGTATCTCTAGGAACCTCTGGGCGTCTCTAGGTACCTCTGGGTATCTCTAGGAACCTTTGGTCTTCCCTCGCCTCTGTCGTGCAGGTGATATACTGAACTCATTTTATCCAGATACTTAAATTTCTTGAATAAAAAATTTCTATTACTTGGCAACTTGACTAATCTGAGATCTGTGAGCACAGATTATCAACACACACCCAGTACACCCCATCCTCAACACTCCCAGTACACCCCACCCTCAACACCCCAGTACACCCCCACCCTCAAACACACCCAGTACACCCCCACCCTCAACACCCCCAGTACCACCCCCACCCTCAACGACACTCAGTACACCCCACCCTCAACACACCCAGTACACCCCCACCCTCAAAACACCCAGTACACCCGCAGTTCCAGCCCAGTAACAAAGTAACCAGACAACATTGCAAGGAAGAATCTCAACAATTACGCAGAAGACATGTTCTAGAAAAATACATCTAAGAAGACGATTAGAGAAGTATCTCTTCATATAACCAACGATGGAGACCAAATGCCCAGCTAATCTGTGATATAATGATCATTAAGAATGACTATACCATAAAGTCAAACAAGTAAGAATAACCGAGTAACAGAGAGGGAGGAACCATTCAGAATCAAGAAAGAAAATAACTCTAACGAAAGGAGAGGAAGGGACAGGAAGGAATTGACATGATTCATCAGAGGAAGGGAAGCAGCAGGATGTAACAGGATAATGGCTGGGGTGAGCCACACGCCCTCACCCAACAACAGCAGGATTAAGCTGGATGCCAGAACAATGGTGGTGCCGGCTGGGATGGTAGTCACAGAGAAGTGGTTCATGGTGTGAGGGTCGAGGCTCATGAAGATGTGAGGTGGAGGGGGGGGTCCTTACTTTATGAGGACGTGTGTGTGGCACTACTGTATTTATGAGGACGTGTGTGTAGCACTACTGTGTGTTATGAGGACGTGTGTGTAGCACTACTGTGTTTATGAGGACGTGTGTGTAGCACTACTGTGTTTATGAGGACGTGTGTGTAGCACTACTGTGTTTATGAGGACGTGTGTGTAGCACTACTGTGTTTATGAGGACGTGTGTGTAGCACTACTGTGTTTATGAGGACGTTGTGTAGCACTACTGTGTTTATGAGGACGTGTGTGTAGCACTACTGTGTTTATGAGGACGTGTGTGTAGCACTACTGTGTTTATGAGGACGTGTGTGTAGCACTACTGTGTTCATGAGGACGTGTGTGTAGCACTACTGTGTGTTTATGAGGACGTGTGTGTAGCACTACTGTGTTCATGAGACGGAACCTTCTGGAAATATATGAAACTGCTCTCCTCTACACCTCCCAGGCTCCTGCCCCTCCCCTCTACACCTCCCAGGCTCCTGCCCCTCCCCTCTACAAATGTTCACCTTCCTCCTCCCTGCACCCCATCTACCTCCCTGTTCTCCATGACTGTGGAGAGCGTTGAGTAATGTGTGAGTGAGCTCCGTCAACCACCACTGGTATATTAATGTAACTAGGTGTGACAGACATAATACGCAGGTAGCTACCGCCGCGTTCTTCATGTTGGAGTGTGTTGACCTTCTGTGGCAGGAGCTGGTCACCCCCACACAGGTACCTCCCTAGAGGGCCGCCAGCTGTGCTCTAACGCGCACCTGTTCTACTTTTAATTCCTATGCCATGTTAGCTGATGGTGTGTGTGTGTGTGTGTGTGTGTGTGTGTACATGTGTGTGGAAGGAGGAGGTGAATATGCAACATTCTCCCTGAGGATAATTTCCACTAGTAATCAGCCAGTGAAGGCGCAGTTACATCATCATCAACGTCTTGATAAGTAACAACGGGAGTAGCAACAGGGAGATCAAGTAAAGTAATAACGAGCGGTGATGAATACATGTCTACATCATAAACATAACTGCGCGGTTTTCATTCGCTAAGCCTCCAACAAATCTCTCCCTGATGCTGTGAAAAATTCTGAACGATCCTCGATTTTGTTAACTTTCTTGCTGGGACAGACATTCCTGGCTGATTTCTAGTATTACTAGGTGAGTTACCCGGCAGTGCCCGGGTCGATCCGGGGACCAGATCTCCCACTAACACCCTCCATATGTCCTCCCACATAAATTCCTCATTTCCGTCAATGCCCACACATGTCCTTCCCTCCACCCGCGTGTCCTCCATACTTGCCCCATCATACCTCCCCTCACCTCCTTCTCTCTTCCTGCCCACATTTGCCATTCCTCCCGTCTGCCTCTCTCCCCATGTTCACCCACCGCATCCCCTCCTGTCCTGCCCCAACCCCCCCTTCCCCCGTCAGTCTAACCAAAATGCTACACTCAGACCATAACCGTCATCTGAATATATGTTTTGAAAGTAAATTTACGAATACACAAGGTTGTAAAGAACGGTAAACTCTACGGACGTTAAGTTCCATATTTCATATCCACTGACTTCGTGGAAGGGTTATGTGGGTCGAGCCTTACTCAAGGTAGGCATTACTATTAGGTCCAACCCTGATGTACATATGACAGTCCCCATAAAATCACCTTTAATCTTGCAAAGTTTAACGAGACTAGCCCCAAGCATCTAATATCCAACCTCAGAGAGACAGACATTTTATCTTACAGATATAGACAGGTAAGGTGCAGCTGCCATCTTTGGATACGCCAACATATGGGGAACTGTGACTCTGGTCATCAGTTACAAGAGGCTGCCTGTGATGGCCAGGTGTGTGAGGATACAGTTACCGTATTATGAAAGAATATTTAAGCCCTCGATGCCCACAGAACCTCAATGGAGAGAAGGTGGTACCCGGCGAGGCGTCCACCGTACCCCCGAGCGGGCCATTAAAGTGGATAGTCAAGCACATTGAGACTACAAGAAGATAATGTTTCTATAACATACTGAGGCCACACAACGTGATCGAACTCGGTCTCGTGGACTCCTCAGGTGCATACTGGACCTCGAAGAAAGGCCACAGGATGGGATCGAATCTGTGCCACTGGAGTTCCCTGGCGAAGGCACTACCCACCAAACCATCATGGACTTATAGTTCATGAAGTAGTTCTTAGTTCTTCTGGTCGAGGTACTATTGAGCTCGTCGTAGTCGCCTGTGCTCGGGGATGTGGGTTCCAGCCCATAAAATAGCTTCAATATTTTCAAGATATTTATGTATTTTCGATATATGATATTATATTAATTTGTGATAAAAATAGGGTCTCACTATTTATTTCCAACTTTATTTTGGACTTGCGGCCGAATTTTGTAATACTCAAAAGACCTACAATTAACTCCGCGCCGCTTTATATCATAATAATAACGAATGAATTTAGAAACAATCACGTCATTAAAAATTTCTTTGGGTATTTTTTTAACATTAAAATGTGTACCACTTTGGAAGAGTCGCCAAGAATTTGTTTATCTAAAGTGAGCCTTCATCGCCTCCTTCACTGTAACAATTGAGTGATAATGTGATGGAGAGGTTGCATGTGCACAGCCACCTTGCAGGTTGATGGCCGCGTGTCACCCATATCTCTTGTCATCCTCCACATTTATATTTTTTAAACATTACTCAGAATACTCGAACCCTGGAAACACAAACCGTAACTGTCTATTTTCCGCTTGTTACAACTTGTAATAAAGTTGTTACATCTTTGCTTAACGTGTTTATGACGTATTAGAACGTTGTTACAACTTGTTATATTGGTTGTTATAACTGGTTAGGTGTTAAAACTTGTTCGAACGTTGTAGCAACGTCGTAATTTCGGTGTGTGTTTGGCATATCAGCACTTGCAAATTCTCGGTGATTCAGAGGAACTCTGATTTTATTTTCCTCGACTCACCAGAAAACACTTGTCGACCAAACTGGAGGTGGCGACCCACAGGTTGGGAGCCGGTGCCCGGTGTGATCTTGTGGCAACACTTGTGGACAATATAACAACTTTGAGAGGACAAAAATATATTGTTGTGGCTGGAGAGTATTGTCCCAGCTCGGGCGCGACCCCACGCCTCCACATGCGCACTTATTCATGCTACCAAACACATTCCACTTTATTTTTCTTCTATATTTTTTATATATAAAATTTGTTTATATAACTTCATTAGAATACTTTTTGTATTTGTTATAATATTTATTTTATTTAATCTGGTTAAGGAAGCGTCGACAAAATGTACTACACCAAAAGTTGGGTAAATTAGAGTTGAAACTTCATTTTCCAGTAATATAAACATATTTTTATCTAAGACTTTCTAAGCAGTAATTATCAGAAGAAGGCGTCAAGCCGGGAAGAGTGAGGAGCTCAGTAACCCTGTGAGACAAACTATGGTTGTCCTCTGTTGCTGTTCCCTCGTGGGTAGACTCAGGCAGGCTCAGGTTATGCTGCGCATATTTCTTCATCCATTTGATTTTTGTTCTGTTTTGCTGCATCTATTTTCTTATAAAAAATTTTTTGGGGGGAGCAGCCAAAATTGCTAGTTTTTAATGTTTTTGTTTGGATACTGAGGGAAAGTTGCCCCTTTTCTCACCCTATTCTTGTCAAACTATATAATCTAGATTGTCTTAGTTTTTTTCTAAACTCGCCATCTCTTGTTTAATATATTTATAACAACTTCCTTTATGCAGTTTGCGAACAACGCCGTTATGGGAGAGGATCGCTGAAACAATGCCTCAGTGAACGAGTCAATTCTCGTCGTCAACACTAAGAATTTGGTGGAAATTTCTACATTTTTCTTAAACATTTCTCGTACTTGTAAAGAGGTTGTTCAGATTTTTGTTCTTGAAATGGAACAAAAGACATTTAGTATTGTTTTACCAATTATTATATATTGACGCTCTCCTCTATATAAGAGGAGGGGACGAACTGTCACCTCCTCTATTTAACATTAAATGTAATAGAATATAATGACAAGTTATCTTATATAAATATAATAGACGTCAGGGTGGACCACCAGGACCACCTGGACCACCAGGACCACCTGGACCACCAGGATCAGTGGACCACCTGGACCACCAGGATCAGTGGACCACCTGGACCACCAGGATCAGTGGACCACCTGGACCACCAGGATCACCAGGACCACCAGGATCAGTGGACCACCTGGACCACCTGGACCACCAGCACCACCTGGACCACCAGAACCACCTGGACCACCTGGACCATCAGGACCACCTGGACCACCAGAACCACCTGGACCACAAGACCACCTGGACCACCTGGACCACCAGGACCACCTGGACCACCAGGACCACCTGGACCACCTGGACCACCTGGACCACCTGGACCACCTGGACCACCAGGACCACCTGGACCACCAGACACCAGGACCACCTGGACCACCAGGACCACCAGGACCACCAGGACCACCTGAACCACCATGACCACCTGAACCACCAGGACCACCAGGACCACCAGGACCACCTCATAGTCGGTGACTGACATCTACCGCTGTCAACACTTACTAATGTTGCAAGATGCTTTTAGCGTCGTAATACTTGACGCTCCCGTCTCATACTCCATTCACACACTTAGCACTTTAGACGCCACTTATGCTTCAAGCTGCAATGTCTCTCTGAACAGTTCTCTTCCACTTGACTCTTCTGCTACTGTGGTAGCAGGAGAGTTATTAGCTGTTATTAGTTATTAGTTATTAGGTTCTCTTGTAGCACTTGTCAAGCTTTCACTGTGGCACTTGTGAAGCTTTCACTGTGGGCACCTGTGAAGCTTTCACTGTGGCACTTGTCAAGCTTTCACTGTGGCACCTGTGAAGCTTTCACTGTGGCACTTATGAAGCTTTCACTGTGGCACTTGTGAAGCTTTCACTGTGGCATTTATGAAGCTTTCACTGTGGCACCTGTGAAGCTTTCACTGTGGCACTTGTGAAGCTTTCACTGTGGCACTTATGAAGCTTTCACTGTGGCACTTGTGAAGCTTTCACTGTGGCACTTATTAAGCTTTGACTGTGGCACTTATGAAGCTTTCACTGTGGCACTTGTGAAGCTTTCACTGTGGCACTTATGAAGCTTTCACTATGGCACTTATGAAGCTTTCACTGTGGCACTTGTGAAGCTTTCACTGTGGCACTTGTGAAGCTTTCACTGTGGCACTTGTGAAGCTTTCACTGTGGCACTTGTCAAGCTTTCACTGTGGCACTTGTCAAGCTTTCACTGTGGCACTTGTGAAGCTTTCACTGTGGCACTTGTCAAGCTTTCACTGTGGCACTTGTCAAGCTTTCACTGTGGCACTTGTCAAGCTTTCACTGTGGCACTTGTCAAGCTTTCACTGTGGCACTTGTGAAGCTTTC
Organism: Procambarus virginalis; assembly: GCA_020271785.1. Taxonomy (NCBI): domain Eukaryota; kingdom Metazoa; phylum Arthropoda; class Malacostraca; order Decapoda; family Cambaridae; genus Procambarus; species Procambarus virginalis. The sequence continues at coordinate 4,250,397 of WNGS01167104.1, read as the reverse complement.
ACTGTGGCACTTGTGAAGCTTTCACTGTGGCACTTGTGAAGCTTTCACTGTGGCACTTGTGAAGCTTTCACTGTGGCACTTGTCAAGCTTTCACTGTGGCACTTGTCAAGCTTTCACTGTGGCACTTGTCAAGCTTTCACTGTGGCACTTGTCAAGCTTTCACTGTGGCACTTATGAAGCTTTCACTGTGGCACTTGTGAAGCTTTCACTGTGGCACTTGTCAAGCTTTCACTGTGGCACTTGTCAAGCTTTCACTGTGGCACTTGTCAAGCTTTCACTGTGGCACTTATGAAGCTTTCACTGTGGCACTTGTCAAGCTTTCACTGTGGCACTTGTCAAGCTTTCACTGTGGCACTTGTCAAGCTTTCACTGTGACACTTGTCAAGCTTTCACTGTGGCACTTGTGAAGCTTTCACTGTGGCACCTGTGAAGCTTTCACTGTGGCACCTGTGAAGCTTTCACTGTGGCACCTGTGAAGCTTTCACTGTGGCACTTTTGAAGCTTTTATTGTGGCACTTGTGAAGGTTTCACTGTGGCACCTGTGAAGCTTTCACTGTGGCACCTGTGAAGCTTTCGCTGTGGCACCTGTGAAGCTTTCGCTGTGGCACCTGTGAAGCTTTCGCTGTGGCACTTGTGAAGCTTTCACTGTGACACTTGTGAAGCTTTCGCTGTGGCACCTGTGAAGCTTTCACTGTGGCACCTGTGAAGCTTTCGCTGTGGCACCTGTGAAGCTTTCACTGTGGCACCTGTGAAGCTTTCACTGTGGCACCTGTGAAGCTTTCACTGTGGCACCTGTGAAGCTTTCACTGTGGCACCTGTGAAGCTTTCACTGTGGCACGTGTGAAGCTTTCACTGTGGCACGTGTGAAGCTTTCACTGTGGCACCTGTGAAGCTTTCACTGTGGCACCTGTGAAGCTTCCCTTATGGCTCTGGCATTGTTGATACCCGGACCTGACAAGTAATGGTCAATGGGCCTTCTGCAGTTTCTTGTAACGTTAGTGAACAAAGTCACTGTTGTGCACCTCACCTCATTCCTGTGAGGACCAGGACCATCACTGACTTGTAATAACAATCCTTCTGAAGATGTATTGATAAATACGAAGGTGGTTAAGGAATTTCTTGTTTCATTCCTCGTTCGTGGCCTGACGTTGTCACAGTGTTCATCACGTGTTAATATCTTCGTGATTTACACACACATATATAACATATACNATATATACTATATAATATATATATAATATATATTAGGGGGTACCACCTCTGGTGCAATTGCAGGGACCCACATCCTCGAAGAAGAAAACAAAGAGCATTCAGAGAAGATCTTGTGGATTCTCACTGAATACTTTATTCTTTTCTTCTCCTACCACCCCTATTATTTTTTTGTATGTTTTGTTTTATTTTATTGCAATGCTACAGTTTACAGAGAACACACACACACACACAAATATATAACAATTAAACAATCAGCGTTCGAAGACCTCGTCCAGCTCCTCGGAGGTTGGGTGCGTACCCAGGATACAGCACGCATTTCCCCTCTGCACTGCGACACTGAGGCGCTGGAATAGGAAACTGGCTGCTCGTGGGTCTCTAGTTTTCCCAATGAGTTCCTCACCAACCTCCTTTAAAAACTTGAGTGCACATTTACCCCAGGCGCCCAGAGTCTCTGAGCCTATCGGCACGAACCTGTAACAACGTTCTAGGTTTCTGTACTTGTGGATTTTCTGGGTCTCCCTGAAGGTGGCTGCCCACCTCCCTCCGCTGAGCTGTAACGTAAATAGGTATCAGCCAATGTAGATGCACAGGTGTAATCCCATACGACCTGTTTACCTTCCCTCCATGGCTGCAGGGTGACTCCATCTGGGCGTTTTTGGCTGTTGTCAGGTCTGCACAGCTGGGGTTCCCTTTGTGCTGGACACCCAGCTGTAGCCAAACTTCTCTTGATGATGTCATTGACTGCCTCGTGTCTGGCAATCTTTCCCTGTGTCTTACGACAGATGAGACCATGGCTGCCGTATTGGTCTGCCCGTGCCTGGCCGCAAATACACCGGTGCTCGGTGGAGATAGGGGCGGCAAGGCGCAGAGCAACACAAAATACTTAGGGCCCGATGATCCAGGCGGGTGCCCAAGGCGGAATTATATATATATATATATATATATATATATATATTATATATATATATATATATATATATATATATATATATATATACCTGTGATTCCTGGCTTACCCTGCTCAAAGTCATAGGATTATATTTTTTCTAACGTTCTAGTTTCAATTAGCAAATTGTTTTTTGGTAACAGTCACAAAACTTAGTGAACCATTACTGCTCTCCAGATTCGCCGAAAACAGGCGAAGGATATATATATATATATATATATATATATATATTATATATATATATATATATAGAGAGAGAGAGAGGAAGAGAGAGAGAGAGAGAGAGAGAGATTAAAATCCAGACTAATCGAGGTACATGTCGCTCTCTCTCTCTCTCTCTCTCTCTCTCTCTCTCTCTCTCTCTCTCTCTCTCTCTCTCTCTCTCTCTCTCTCTCTCTCTCTCTCTCTATCAGTTAGCACACGACATATTGACCATATTCCCTCCCACAGCGCCTCGACCACTACTCTATATGATTGATATTGGCTATTATATGCCAATGATTATATTGGTTAATCAGTCAACCAATCAGAGGCTAGACAGGGCGTAAAAATCACCAGGCCTTGATTATATATTAACAGTGCCTGACGAACCATGGTGCCTCGTTTTGAGTGCCAATTTGAAGGGTATTGCATGTCAAGGGCGGCGCATGAATGACTAATTGCCGGAAACCACTAACATTGCTGGCAGACGGAGAAATGACAGGAACAGGCATGACAGGCAGAATGACGGATGACAGGAAGATGAAGAAATGAGAGGCAAGAGGCATGACAAGCAGATAGAGATATGACAGGTAGACACAGACATGACTAACAGACAGAGGGATAATATTCTGAAGAGATATAACAGGTAGAGAGGTGATATCACATTCCTCTCCGGCCCCCTCAGCCCCCCACTCCGGGGTGTGAGGTCGACCAGTCGAGACTGGACGACCAGTCGAGCCAGTCATTACATTTAGTTGTCATTAAATATTCAGAGCTTAGTGAAGGGGAACAGCCAGCGTGTTGAAGGTCAGGTGCAGGTGAGGCACATGTGAGGCACAGGTGAGGGGCTGGTGAGGCACAGGTGAGGTACAGGTGAGGGATCTTCAGCACAACTGTAGAAGGAAGCCACGTGGTGCAGCAAACAGATAACATGGGTGGTCGGGTGAGACATGGAAGGCCAGGCCTAGGACATCACCGGTGGAGAGAGAGAGAGAGAGAGAGAGAGAGAGAGAGCTATGACAACCATCTAGCGAGCTCTTTCGTGTTTCTCATATAATGGTTTCGGAGAAAGTTTTCCCTTAGCAACTGACAGTCCTTAAAATGTGTCAACAGTCGCCAAACAACTGTCGCTCGGAGGCGTGCACATTGGTAGCCAACCAGCTCTTGAACTACAGTGACTTCCCTGAGCCAATGGGACCTCTCGTAGCTTTCCCTTGGGGGTCACGTGACCCCAAGTCGCAGTCCAACTGCGACTGATGGACCCGCGTCTGCTCACGCCCCGTCAATCACGAGACATCACCTGTTTCTGTACGTCCTCAAACCAGTCACCTCAGAGACAGTATCATCACTACTCTAAACTAGGTCTCCGAACTTGATCTTGAAAGTTGGGGACACGTCTTCTCTAACTTATCTAAGATGTCAGACTTTTAGCCTGACTCTTACTCTTGGCAATACTGAGCTCTCTTCAACAAATTTATCTTGTATTGCCACACAACTGTGCAGCTTACTCTTCTCTTCTATCCCCTTCCCATGATGTAATCTGACTTTTCTATCTTTAAGCTGCCAATTATTCTCTCGTGTTCTACGTCACTTGGAACCTTCTCTTCCAGAGCTTTTCTCTGACTCTTCAACTCTTCTTTAAGCTTTGAACTTGCTGCTTCGCTTTCCCGTGAGAAAGTGGCATCCCCCGTTCTCGGCATGCTCTACCTCTCTTCCTTTACATCGCTTGCCGCCCTCTCTCTCTCTCTCTGAGGTACGCCATCCGGACCCTTCCTCCACATTCCACAACCTGGAGAAATATTCGACCATACTTCACCACCTGAGTGATAGAGTATGTTCGAATATTCCTCCCCACATGTCATGGCGTGTTCTCTACACGAATCACTTTGTAGAAGACATGTTCGTCTTTCTCCTTCCCCTTTCTTACCATAGTCCACATTTATACTCTCTCCTACGGAACATTTTGAGCTTTTGTGCATCTCTTGTCTGTTCGACTCTAGTTAGTCGTTCGTCAGCACTGTTGACGACTTTATCAAGAAGCCGCCTGCATTTATCATGAGGTTTTTACCTTGATAGATGTAAACATTTCCTACTTCTACGCCCCTGGCGCTCGTTATGTCATTATATACACAGCTCTCGCTCACCTGCTGTGTCAGTTAACACCTGTCTGAGTTAACACCTGTGTCAGTTAACACCTGTCTCAGTTAATACCTGTGTCAGTTAACACCTGTGTCAGTTAACACCTGTGTCAGTTAACACCTGTGTCAGTTAACACCTGTGTCAGTTAACACCTGTGTCAGTTAACACCTGTGTCAGTTAACACCTGTGTCAGTTAACACCTGTCTCAGTTAACACCTGTCTCAGTTAACACCTGTCTCAGTTAACACCTGTCTCAGTTAACACCTGTGTCAGTTAACACCTGTGTCAGTTAACACCTGTGTCAGTTAACACCTGTCTCAGTTAACACCTGTCTCAGTTAACACCTGTGTCAGTTAACACCTGTGTCAGTTAACACCTGTGTCAGTTAACACCTGTCTCAGTTAACACCTGTGTCAGTTAACACCTGTGTCAGTTAACACCTGTGTCAGTTAACACCTGTGTCAGTTAACACCTGTGTCAGTTAACACCTGTGTCAGTTAACACCTGTCTCAGTTAACACCTGTGTCAGTTAACACCTGTCTCAGTTAACACCTGTCTCAGTTAACACCTGTCTCAGTTAACACCTGTGTCAGTTAACACCTGTGTCAGTTAACACCTGTCTCAGTTAACACCTGTGTCAGTTAACACCTGTCTCAGTTAACACCTGTCTCAGTTAACACCTGTGTCGGAGTGGTCCTGAGGCCGTCACACCTCTGCTCGGGAACCATTAACGGCACTTCTCCTGACCCAGACCCTGACCCTCTGGCCAGGTGGGCCTACAGTGCCTACCTGGAGTGAGGACACTTCCTCTCGCTATATTTGAAAATGCAGACAAGACTAATTATAACTAAGAGCAGAAGGAGGTGAGGTGCAGGTGAGACACAGGTGAGGTGCAGGTGAGACACAGGTGAGGTGCAGGTGAGACACATGTGAGGTGCAGGTGAGACACATGTGAGGTGCAGGTGAGACACAGATGAGGTGCAGGTGAGACACAGGTGAGGTGCAGGTGAGACACAGGTGAGGTGCAGGTGAGCCACAGGTGAGCCACAGGTGAGGTGCAGGTGAGGTGCAGGTGAGGTGCAGGTGAGACACAGGTGAGGTACAGGTGAGACACAGGTGAGGTGCAGGTGAGACACAACGTAAGAGAAAAAAAACATAAATAGCTCTCAAAATATTTCTAAATAGCTTGGCGCTTTCCCCTGATAGTTCGCTTCCCTCCTCAAAACATTCGCCGGGAAACGCTTGATGCCAACAACAACAGTTGAAAACCCCAGAGTGTCCTGGGGAACAGTGCCGACTTGAGGCACTAATGGTGCGTGAAGTGTGGAGGCAAGCGTGAGGAGGCGAGTGTGCCAACGTTGAAAGCATTCACTGAACAGATTATAGAAGAGACCAACCCGCAGAGACTGACTAAGAGGGGTCCTGGAGGAGCTGTAAGTGGGAGATGAGTGGGAGGGAGGCAGTCAGGAGGGATCTGTGTGGGAGGGAGGCAGTCAGGAGGGATCTGTGTGGGAGGGAGGCAGTCAGGAGGGATCTGTGTGGGAGGGAGGCAGTCGGGAGGGATCTGTGTGGGAGGGAGTCGGGAGGGATCTGTGTGGGAGGGAGGCAGTCGGGAGGGATCTGTGTGGGAGGGAGGCAGTCGGGAGGGATCTGTGTGGGAGGGAGGGAGTCGGGAGGGATCTGTGTGGGAGGGAGGGAGTCGGGAGGGATCTGTGTGGGAGGGAGGGAGTCGGGAGGGATCTGTGTGGGAGGGAGGCAGTCGGGAGGGATCTGTGTGGGAGGGAGGCAGTCGGGAGGGATCTGTGTGGGAGGGAGGCAGTCGGGAGGGATCTGTGTGGGAGGGAGGCAGTCGGGAGGGATCTGTGTGGGAGGGAGGGATCTGTGTGGGAGGGAGGGATCTGTGTGGGAGGGAGGCAGTCGGGAGGGATCTGTGTGGGAGGGAGTCGGGAGGGATCTGTGTGGGAGGGAGGCAGTCAGGAGGGATCTGTGTGGGAGGGAGGCATCATAGATGGATCCGAGGTAGATGGAGACAAGATGAAGGAGCTGAACAACAAAATTCACCTTTTAAGTGTATCATACAACTGACTGGTGTATGATAATGATCAGAGGTGCATGATACACCTGGCCCGTGTATGATAATGACTCTAAATCAATTATACTCATTACAGTTGCAAATAAAATGTACCTCAGAGTAATTTGCAACACGAAACACCATCCCAACTTGTAAATGTATTAAGCACTGCGGACATTTTATCAGGCATTGTTGCATAAAATATCATTGTTGCCTTAATATGATGACGTTACAACCGACACAATCAGACTGTGGGTGTGGTGGGCGTGGTCTGTGGTGGGCGTGGTCTGTGGTGGGCGTGGTCTGTGGTGGGCGTGGTCTGTGGTGGGCGTGGTCTGTGGTCGGCGTGGTCTGTGGTGGGCGTGGTCTGTGGTGGGCGTGGTCTGTGGTGGGCGTGGTCTGTGGTGGGTGTGGTCTGTGGTGGGCGTGGTCTGTGGTGGGTGTGGTCTGTGGTGGGCGTGGTCTGTGGTGGGTGTGGTCTGTGGTGGGCGTGGTCTGTGGTCGGCGTGGTCTGTGATGGGCGTGGTCTGTGGTGGGCGTGGTCTGTGGTGGGTGTGGTATATGGTCAAAACAACGAGGAATTACTATATGAGTACTGGAACACTTGATGATATATTGGACTTGTACCCAAGATTAACCATGTAATGTATCAATTATACAATGTATGTATATGATGTAACTATATAACCTGAGCTTGTAAAAGCACCTTCATCACCTTCAGTGATTAAGTGCTTAATTGCACACTAGTTTCTCTATCAGCTATCTCATCCTGTCAGAGTAAAAGAGACAAATGTATGTGAATGCATGTGTGTATATATGTATATGTACGTATATGTGTGTGTGTATGTATATGTATGTGTATAAAGTATATATGGAAGCTGATCAGAATTACATTTCACCTTTGTAAATGCACATTAATGACACTATGTAAAAGACACATCAAACACTTTATGTAGGGCATACGTAAATCTGTGTATCTATGTATTTACGCATGTAGGTTAGCTTAGCATTTTAAAAGCACCGAATCACCTTCTGTGGTTGATTGTTCAATAAACCCCTGAACTATATGTTTAACACATCTCTAACCCTGTCCATGGAGGACAGAAGAAAATGTATATATGCTGGTTAGCATTGTAAATGTCTGGCCACGTCTGTGGTAGACAAAAAAACCAGCTCAAGTAGTCTAAACAACGCTTAATGCTGCGTTTAAATACTTGGAAAAAAAATATTTCTACAAAGAAAAAATGCAGAGATAATTGAGAAAGTTTCAGTGAAAAAAATATGAGGTTGAGGTAAAAATATGAGGTTGAGGTAAAAATATGAGAGGTGAGGTAAAAATATGAGGGTGAGGTAAAAATATGAGGTTGAGGTAAAAATATGAGGGTGAGGTAAAAATATGAGGGTGAGGTAAAAATATGAGGGTGAGGTAAAAATATGAGGTTGAGGTAAAAATATGAGGTTGAGGTAAAAATATGAGGGTGAGGTAAAAATATTATTGAGAGGGTGGAGAAAAAAATCACGAAAAACATGATTTGGAAACATCGTTTGCTTGTTCCCAGTACAGGTCAGGTCAGGTCAGGTCAGGTCAGGTCAGGTCAGGTCAGGTCAGGTCAGCACACACCTGTTACTGGTCTCTTCACACGTGTTTGGTCTGGGAGCTGGAAACTGGTTAGGCCTCCCATAGGAGGCCCACTGAGAGCCTGGAGTCAACATATGAGACTGTTATATTACCAAAGACAATACCACTGGCTACTTGTTCTCTTCAGAGTAAATATCTACCCAAAAATTATCTCTATCACCACAGAGAAACAAGTATTTTTGTTTCCTTTCAAAATGTGTCTTTGAACCTCGAACCTTCAAATAATAACCATTAACCCTTCAGGAATATACTCATTGTTATCTACATCGTTAATCAATTCACTACAACAATGAACGAATAAAACGCTCTTATAAACGTGAATGTCTATCCCTTCGTCCGAGGATAGGGACCTGACGCTAGTGGCTAGCCTCACACAACTTTCCATGGTGATTCGTGATTGTATAACAAGCGTCATGGCTGGGTAATGGGTGGCCTTAACGACCGTCTTTAAGAAGGACCGCCTTCTTCAACGTATCCCAGCCACTCCTATCAAGCCTTAAATGTGGGATTCATTGTCCATAGAGTGTCTCAAACTTTGATTTTTTTTTCTATTATCGACATTGAATAAACGTAGATTACATGTTAATAACATAGACGTGGATAATGTTCATTCAACGTGGATAACGTTGAGTCAACGTGGATAACGTTGACTCATCGTGGATAACGTTGACTCATGGTGGATAACACTGACTCAACGTTACTTGAGTCAACCAGTGGCCACAATACTCAAGAGTTCCGATGGTCCGACGCTGAATCACCGTCATCAAACTCGGATCAACGTTGATGACATTGATTCATTATTGAATTAACATTGTTCTTAGATATTACACTCACTGGGTATTGACCACCGGCCGCATTACCCAAGAGTAACGCTAATTACATGTTGAATTAACGTTAAACTTGGATACTGTGGCGAGTGAGAGAACGGGGGAGAGAGAGAGAGAGTGAGAATATATATATTATAAAATATAGATTTGGAATACACAAAGTCAGTTCTGTGACTGCCTATTCCGGGTGGTCGCAGGTTTAACGAGCAACTGCCTGAGGATGGGCTGTCTCATGCTCTGTTGGTCCAAGCTGAGGCGAACCACAAAGATGAGGTGAAGACATGGAATTGGTGTGTTGTGACACAGACCGGGTCAACAGAACTCCTCTGGCTGTGTACTAGACACTCTGCTCCTTGTCCCATCTGTGACATAACCTCAGAAAGTCCTGCTATGCTTGTCTTCCTTCCTGCCAGACAGCTCCTAGCATTCTTCAGGCACCTACTCTCGCCAGGCTATCTTCTTGAGGTTATCTTGAGATTATTTCGGGGCTTTTTTAGTGTCCCCGCGGCCCGGTCCTCGACCAGGCCTCCACCCCCAGGAAGCAGCCCGTGACAGCTGACTAACACCCAGGTACCTATTTTACTGCTAGGTAACAGGGGGCATAGGGTGAAAGAAACTCTGCCCATTGTTTCTCTCCGGCGTCTGGGATCGAACCCAGGACCACAGGATCACATGTCCCGCGTGCTGTCCGCTCGGCCGACCAGCCTAAACGACAAGTCGTGTACCAAATGAACTTCTCATGAGTATCTAAGTGGAATATCCTGTCGCAAACTTCTGCAAGTTGCAGAACCCATTGTAACCTGGTGCTTGTGTTGCTGGTCCCACTCCCCCTCAGACCTCGGCATGCCGTGCTCCTGAACTGCCTCAACCAGGATATAAAGTATTCAGCTAACATGGCATAGGAATTAAAAGTAGAACAGGTGCGCGTTAGAGCACAGCTGGCGGCCCTCTAGGGAGGTACCTGTGTGGGGGTGACCAGCTCCTGCCACAGAAGGTCAACACACTCCAACATGAAGAACGCGGCGTGTAGCTACCTGCGTATTATGTCTGTCACGCCTAGTTACATTAATATACCAGTGGTGGTTGACGGAGCTCACTCACACATTACTCAACGCTCTCCACAGTCATGGAGAACAGGGAGGTAGATGGGGTGCAGGGAGGAGGAAGGTGAACATTTGTAGAGGGGAGGGGCAGGAGCGTGGCAGGTGTAGAGGGGAGGGGCAGGAGCCTGGGAGGTGTAGAGGGGAGGGGCAGGAGCCTGGGAGGTGTAGAGGAGAGCAGTTTCATATATTTCCAGAAGGTTCCGTCTCATGAACACAGTAGTGCTACACACACGTCCTCATAAACACAGTAGTGCTACACACACGTCCTCATAAACACAGTAGTACTACACACACGTCCTCATAAACACAGTAGTACTACACACACGTCCTCATAAACACAGTAGTGCTACACACACGTCCTCATAAACACAGTAGTACTACACACACGTCCTCATAAACACAGTAGTGCTACACACACGTCCTCATAAACACAGTAGTACTACACACACGTCCTCATAAACACAGTAGTGCTACACACACGTCCTCATAAACACAGTAGTGCTACACACACGTCTCCTAAAAAACAGTAGTGCTACACACACGTCCTCATAAAGTAAGGACCCCCCCTCCACCTCACATCTTCATGAGCCTCGACCCTCACACCATGAACCACTTCTTGGTGACTACCATCCCAGCCGGCACCACCATTGTTCTGGCATCCAGCTTAATCCTGCTGTTGTTGGGTGAGGGCGTGTGGCTCACCCCAGCCATTATCCTGTNTACAGGCTGGAGGTACAGGCTGGAGGTACAGGCTGGAGGTACAGGCTGGGGGTACAGGCTGGAGTACAGGCTGGGGGTACAGGCAGGAGGTACAGGCAGGAGGTACAGGCTAGAGGTACAGGCTAGAGGTACAGGCTAGAGGTAAAGGCTGGGGGTAATGGAGGTACAGAAAGGGAATACAGGAAGTGGGTACAGGAAGGAGGTACACGAAAGAGGTACAGTGACCTCTGGTACTGACCTGTTACATTGACCTGTGACACTGACCTCTGACACTGACCTGTCACACTGACCTCTGACACTGACCTCTGACACTGACCTCTGACACTGACACTGACCTCTGACACTGACCTCTGACACTGACCTCTGACACTGACCTCTGACACTGACCTCTGACACTGACCTACCACCATACTTGGATCATACCAAGGGTTCTTCTACTCCCCGAGCCCGGCCCGGGACCAGGCTTGACATGTGATAACTTGGTCCAACAGGCTATAGCTTGAAGCGGACCGCAGGCGCGCACATTCACTACAACCTGGTTGGTCCGGTACTTCTTGCAGGAACATGTCTAATCATGTCTTGATGAACTCCTCTTTTGTTCCAGTATTGTGTGATTTTTTACACATGTTCTTAAGTTAGGATCTATGTGCTGAGCCTCTGATGCTGGGCCAGTCTCGGGCCTTCGTCTTTCCTGCTCAATAATTTATAATTTGGTTGGTAAGGCCCGGCTGATGCGGCTGTGGGAGAGGTCTTGAAGTAATTACCTTCCTCAGGCCTCTCACAGTTGAACCTCCCAAGGGAGCCCGAGGGCGTTCTTGGGATCAACATCATTTACTGAAGTCTTCCCTACACTTCCTCTCTCGGAATACAGCTCTCGTTGAAGCTTTAGTGAGCAGCTTCCTCTAGTCTCTCTCTCTCTCCTGGCTGCTCATGTGTCGAATACGTCAATAAGTAAAATATGTTTAGCATTATTACTGAGTCTTTAATGATGCGTCTGAAATTCATTTGAATTTGTAAGCTTCTAATTTATTATTATCAAAACGATTGAGTAATGTTTTAACCTTTCGCGTCCCGAGGCCTAAATCCTCTTGTCCCACTGACCATAAACCCGCCAGAAAGTACAGGAAGGTGTCAGAAAGCCAGAAATAAATAACATAGAGTGAGAAGAGAGTGAGAAAGCAAATTTAAAATTTTATCTATGACATATAATGTCTGTCTGTCGCAAGGTTAGAGGTTAGACGTTTGGGGGGACAAGTCTGACCCAATTTTTCTGGATGACACATGTGTGGTGGGGGACTGTCAATGGCGAGTCTAGGACGGCTCCCATTGTACCCGTTTTAGAGGAGTAAGCACCTATTGCGACTCTTAGTGACTCTTTTGAAATCTGAAATAGTATTTTTAAAGTTTTTATATTTTTCAACTGTTCATAATGTCACATTTTCTAAGAGAGAAAGACAGAAACAGAGAGACAGAAAGAGACCCAAGCACTGCCGGGTACCTCACTCAGAAGCAGAAGATAAAGCACATCCCAACCCAAGCTGCATCGTAGCAACATCAGGAGACAAACAGCAGTGAAGGAACAGGCAATAAAACTGAGGACAGCGCATGACATTCTCAGAGACAGACAAGGCGAAATGACTTGAGATTTTAATAGATCTTAACAACAGATCCAGTAAAAGTGCCTGAATGGAGATAATGGTGCACCAAACAGCACTGTTTGACTTTGAGGAAGGAAGCAGCTGCTGGAATTAAACACGACAAAGGCACTTGGACAAGATAAAGTTCCAACATTATTACGAAATGAGGAGCGGTATATTTGCCACTTTCAATGGTGCAAAATAAATGAAAATGGAAACCTACCAATAAGATAGAAAACCGTCAGTATAGTTCCAGTATGCAAGATGGGAAACAGACACGATACTGAACTACAGGACATTGTTCTTAATTTACTCACCATGCAGGGTTAAGTAACAAAATGGCTCTAAAAGGCTTGTGACGCATCCGTGGCGACCAGGCTTTGTGGCGCATCCGTGGCGACCAGGCTTTATGGCGCATCCGTGGCGACCAGGCTTTGTGGCGCATCCGTGGCGACCAGGCTTTGTGGCGCATCCGTGGCGACCAGGCTTTGTGGCGCATCCGTGGCGACCAGGCTTTGTGACGCATCCGTGGCGACCAGGCTTTGTGACGCATCCGTGGCGACCAGGCTTTGTGACGCATCCGTGGCGACCAGGCTTTGTGACGCATCCGTGGCGACCAGGCTTTGTGACGCATCCGTGGCGACCAGGCTTTGTGGTCCATCACTAGCACACCGTCACTGATGGTAAATCTTGCCTCATAAATTGAATAGACAATTCTATAAACGGCTGACAGAAATCTGACATGGCAAACTGCATTTTTCTAGACTGTCAGAAAGTCTTCGATATATTACCCGACTTGAGACTAGTTCGCAGGTTGGAGAAGCAGGCCGGAGTGAACAGGTAGGAGGCCCCAGAGGACAAGGTAGTTAAGGAACATACAGCAGAGTCTCTCATAAAGAAGAGAGCTCACAGGGACGAGATACCACCAAAAAAACTCCCACGGGAAACAGTACTTGAACCCTTCTTGCTCCAAATATTTAGAAATAGTCTTCATGATAGAATAGTCATTTCTCTCTATGTTTGCTGATAACGCCAAAATTATGACCTGGACTAACAGAAGGAATGGTCCAACAAATGGCTACAAGAGCTTAACTCAAGCAAATGCACAGCAATGAAAAAGGTGTAGGGAACCGAAGGTACCAAATGCGAGGTGAAATCTTTTAGGAATCAAACGGAGAGAAAGACCCAGCTGTTGATATCCCACCTAAAGTCTCTTGCAAGATCCTCATATAATATCATGAGCGCGTATGCCAGTTTGGGCGACATTAGAGCTTCCTTAAATATTTGAGTATGTCATCATTCACGATCTTATATACCACATATGTCAGACAATCCTGGGAATATGTAGCGGCAGCGCGGAGCCTTTATCTAGGTAAACGCAAAATGAATTTGAAACAAGTTGAGAAGTATGCCACCAAACTAGTCCCATAGCCACGAGGTATTAGTTACCTCAGCCATACAACTACACCTCGCCGGAAGTTGGACATGTTTGCCACATACAAAATTCTCATGGGAAAGATAGGACACTATATACTAAGTGTGGTTCTCACACAAGTCAACGCAGGAGACAGCTGAGTACCCAAATGGGCCACAGAGATTAAAATAAATTGGTCCAGTGTTCGAGTGATAATGAAATAAACTAATTGGACACTATACGTCATTATACCAATATTTATGTCAGTGCTGTTTTGTGACTTTTATGGAATTAATGAACTGTAACGTTATGTAATTTACCCAGTTGTGAAAAAAGTTTCCGATTTAATGTGATTTGCTGATGGAGGCTCTGTTGACAGTGTCATATATAGATCTGAGACAGCCAATAGGGTCAGGAAACCTAACAATAATTGACTAACAGTTGAGAGGCAGGCAGCTGAAGCCTAACCCCTCGCAAACACTATTATGTGAGTACTTACCACAACTCTGCCACATGACTTTGAGACAGTCAAGACCGTGACACACTTAGTCATGTCCGCTAAGTTGGCTGATAAAGTTTAATTAAGAGTCAGCTGTAGAGAGGTTTTGTCAGTAAGAACATTGAACAGAATGTTTTGTCAGGAAAATGGGCTGATGTCGTGGAGGTGATACGTCAGCCAGATGGGCTAACGTCGATACTTGTTACATAAACTATACATTGATGGAGTGAATAACGTCTGCTGGGCGGGATGTGGTTGCCGACATTACATGCTCCTCATTCTCAATGAATAACGCTTCCTGTTACTTACCAACCGGAACAGTTTCGCATTGGGCAGTTTTCCTTACAGTGACTTTGGGTCCCTGTTTATCCTAGAGGCAAGGAGGTTCCCGCTTCAATCTGTCATCAATCTGGCCAAGAGAGAGAGAGGCAGCTCTTGTACCTTGCTTGTGGAGTGGCCAGAGGTTAGGTTAGAGTAGAATGGGTTAGCTTTGGTGAGGATAAGGTTGGTGGAGCCTTACATGTGTTGCTAGCCTGAAGGTAGGATAGGAGGCGCTGTGCTTAACAATGTAACAGTGTTTTATCCACGACTTGGGTCATTCCTGTTAGGTTAAGCACCAGTAAATGGATTGGTAATTATGGAGAGAACATCACATATATCATGAGACGTCTGCTACACCTGCAAGGCTTACTGACCCTGACAGTGCTATACCGTACCTGCTAAGACCAGAATACAGTGCACGACAATGCACACGTCGACTTTAACAGAGAGATTAGCAACTGCATGTGTGTGTGTTATCAAATTTTGTTGTCATCATTGTTTCATGCCTATTGTCTGCCTCTCTGAGGCTCCCTACTGTGGCTGACACAGGGAAGGGCAGCCCTCCCTACTGTGGCTGACACAGGGAAGGGCAGCCCTCCCTACTGTGGCTGACACAGGGAAGGGCAGCCCTCCCTACTGTGGCTGACACAGGGAAGGGGCTGACACAGGAAAGGGGGCTGACACAGGGAAGGGGCTGACACAGGAAGGGGGCTGACACAGGGAAGGGGGCTGACACAGGGAAGGGGGCTGACACATGGAAGGGGCTGACACAGGGAAGGGGGCTGACACTGGAAGGGGGCTGACACATGGAGGGGGCTGACACATGGAAGGGGGCTGACACATGGAGGGGCTGACACAGGGAAGGGGGCTGACACAGGGAAGGGGCTGACACAGGGAAGGGGCTGACACAGGGAAGGGGCTGACACAGGGAAGGGGCTGACACAAGGAAGGGGGCTGACACAGGGAAGGGGCTGACACAGGGAAGGGGCTGACACAGGGAAGGGGGCTGACACAGGGAAGGGGCTGACACAGGGAAGGGGGCTGACACAAGGAAGGGCTGACACAGGGAAGGGGGCTGACACAGGGAAGGGGGATGACACAGGGAAGGGGGCTGACACAGGGAAGGGGGCTGACACAGGGAAGGGGGCTGACACAGGGAAGGGGGCTGGACACAGGAAGGGCTGACACAGGGAAGGGGGCTGACACAGGGAGGGGCTGACACAGGGAAGGGGGCTGACACAGGGGAAGGGAAGCAGGGATTATGTTCCATCATTCTTTTTCTGGTAAGTCCCCACTTGTTATTATTTGTATAATATATTTGAGTGCCTGGTCTTCCTCTCTGTCTAACCTGTCTGTCTGTCCCTGTCTCTTTTACGGTCTCGGTCCCCTGCTATCTCGACGGTCGCTTGCTCTCTCCCTTCTCTCGCCTCTCTCACTCTGGCTCTCATCACTCTGTGCACTCTCACTCTATTTCTCTCTCACTCTATTGCTCTTTGACTCTATGTTCTCCCTGCCCTGCCTCTCTCTCTTTTCCTTCTTCTCTCCCCCCTGTATTTCCTCCCTTCCCTTCCTCTTCCTCCCTCATCCCCTTCCTCTTTTCCTCCCTCTCCTCTTCGCTCTCTTTCCTCTTCTCCTCTTTCCTCTTTCTCTCCCCTTCCTCTCTCTAACTTTCTCTTCCTCTTTCTCTCTCTTCCCTCTCCTCCTCTCTTCTCTCTCTCTTCTCTCTCTTCCTCTCTTCCTTCCTCTCCTTTCTCTTTCTCTTTCTCTCTTCTCTCTCCTCTTTCTCTCCTCATCTCCTCCTCTCTCTCTCTCCTCCTCTCTCTCTCTCCTCTTCCTCTCTTCCTCTCTAGCTTTCGTTCGTCATTCAGGCCCAACAATTCCCTTTCTCACGTCATGCCAACAAATTTCCAGAGTCTCCCTCCTCTTGCAAATGTCAAGTGATATGTATAAACATTCATTTCCTGGCGAGAGGCATTGGTGGTGCCGTGTATGTGAGTGCATTTGTGCGTTCGTGAGGATGAAGAGTGTGTGTGTGCGTGCATGACAGGCTACATGTACACATATGTGTCCCCATGAGTGATCACTAATTATTTGTACTCACATTATGGTAATTTAGGTCACCTGGTCTGAGCATTGCACATGGAAGCATCAGAAAGGTCATTGTAATCCTGACCTTCGTCCTAACGCCAGGGCGACCTTATATGGTCTTATGACAATGAGAATTGTATTGAAAATTTAGATAATGCCCCTTATTGATGTGGTAATAATTTCCTTATTTTGAAAATTATATTATTTACCTTATTAGTCACAAAATACTGCCCTCTGTAATGAATATTTCTTGTGGAAAGTGAAACGCGAAGTTTGTCTACAACCAAAAACGTCCCTGGTTCGAATCCCTCGGCAGGACAGTGTCGCTTATGCATATTTCCTCTCACCTGAGTCATCAAGAAGCAAATTAGCGCCTAGATAGTAAGGATCTGTGCTAAGTCTCGGTCGCAACATTACTCACCTACTCAATCGACTTGAGATGGCCCAGGACGGACCGAAACGTCGTCGTCCCTTCCACCTTCTAGTGTGTGGTCTGGTCAACATTACTCCCTAAATGTGTGTGTTTGTTTAACACAACAAAAGGCGCTGCTTCTTCCTATGTTGTGACCTACGTGTTCCAGGAGACTAAAGTCAGTGTGCAAATGATCCCATTTATTAGCATATCCGAACACAGGAAGTGTACATATGTAGAGTGGGTTTGGTCTGATAAGAACTCCATTAATGCCTGAGCCTGAGAATGATTGCAAGTGCCGGTGTTCCGGACATCGTGAAGATGTCTCTAGCTGCATTCAACATGGTGACAGTGAGGCCCAGCGGTTACGGTGCCGTCCAGGACATTGAGTCCTACTGTCTGGGAGACGTGAGGTAGGTATCAGACGCCTGCCCAGAGTAGAGGGACACTGTAGCATGGCAAGAACTGTGTATATGTTATATGGTTATCTTGAAGTATATCTGAGATGATTTCGGGGCTAAGTGTCCCCGAGGCCCGGTCCTCGAACCAGGCCTCCTCCCCCAAGGGAAGCAGCCCGTGACAGCTGACTAACTCCCAGGCTACCTATTTACTGCTAGGTAACATGGCGGCTTCAGGGTGAAAGAACTTGCCCATTGTTTCTCGTGCCGGCGGCGGGATCGAACCCAGGCCAGGATCCACGCGTCCAGTGTTCAGGTCCGCTCAGCGACGCTGGCTCCATATGTCCCCAAGCTACGGGACTCGAATGCCGCACCTGCAAGAAGCGAGGCCTTAATTTCCACTGCTGTAATTTCAACTGCTTTTTCGAATATTTGCCTTGTCATAATCGTCCGAATTGAATTTTGGTATAATGGAAATCAAACTTTCATTGTATTTTTAGTTGCATGTTTTGCACCTAACTTGTGATCACTATCACATGTCACTTGTAGCATAATCTTGTTGAATAAACCCCCACTTGTGTAGTTTGTGAACTTTATGCCCAAGGAACCTTACACCAAAGTGTTCCGCACTCTCTATGATGTACTTGTCAAGGTACTAGGAGGGGTGGTAGTAGGAGACTTACAGCTCACAACGCGTAATCAAGATCGTCTATTAGACGTTCCAGTGACATCACTTACATCTCAACGGCGATTAGACGTTGAATTATACTTTGTTGCATTTAAGCCCTACAATTTGTGTTGCAAGTATGCCTTAAAATTTGTGGTGCAGTATGCCTAAATTTTTTGTTTGCAGTATGCCTTAAATTTGTGTGCAAGGACCCTGAGTCAATTGCTGCTGCAAGTAAGCCCTATACTTTGCAGAACGAGAGGGCAAGATATATAGAACTGACAAACGTACTATATATCACGTTTTCAAACGTACATTTCTTAGTATTTCTCGACTGAAGGATGTAATATAAATTTCCCAAGAGATACTTAATTCGTCGAAGCTAATTTTTCTGTTGGAAAGGTAATTTCTGTCCTTCCCTGGGCTCCTTTACACAAATCTGACATATTTGAATATTTATACAATATATGATGTATTCGTGAGCTGCCTCGGCCTGTATGATTCAGTGTCTACTCTCAGATATTTTGAACAATTATTGAACCAGTTTCATAGTTATCTGAAAACCGAAAATATATCATTTGAGAAGGAAATCCCGTGAAAGCACTGATCTGGGAATAATGTGTTCCTGAGGGACAATTTGGGGGGAAAAAATAATCTTGGAATATATAAGGCTTAAGGCCAGAATGATATAAAGAAGTCCCAAGGCTCAGGGGCCAGGGAACTACGTGCCAACTGACGTCCTGTCTCCAGCTTTGTGGGGGCGGTGGGGTTTACTATGTACAAACTTATAAGCTCGGAAACACAACACGACGGGATGTTTATAACCATAACACTGTAGGTTTTAGAGAGAGAAGGAACTTACTCACATGGTGTGCGGATCACACGGCTTCTTCTCCAGAAGGTTTCACTTGCTTCAAACGATCACTATAATACTATATTATAGAGTAGGGTACCACCTCGGTGGCATTGAGGGACCCACATCCTCGAAGAAGAGAAACCAAGAAGCATTCAGAGAGCTTATGGATTCTCACTGAATACTTATTCTTTCTTCTCCTACCACCCTATTATTTTTTGTATTTTAGTTTTAATCATTGCAATGCTACCGTTTACGAGGAACACACCACAACACACAAATATATACAATTAAACAATCAGCGTTCGAAGACCTAGTCCAGCTACTCGGAGGTTGAGTGCGTACACAGGATACAGCAAGCATTTTTTTTCCCCCTCTGCACTGCACACTGAGGGCTGGAATAGGCAACTGGCTGCTCGTGGGTCTCTAGTTTTCCCATGAGTTCCTCACCACCTCCTTTAAAACTTTAGTGCACACTTTACCCCAGGCGCCCAGATCTCTGAGCCACGCCACGAACCTGTAACACGTTCAGTTTCTTCTTACTTGTTGATTTTCTGGTCTCCCTGAAGGTGCTGCCCCCACCTCCCTCCGCTGAGCTGTAACCTAGATAGGTATCAGCCAATGTAATGCAGCACAGGTGTCAATCGCATACGACCTGTTTACCATCTCTCCATGGCTGCTGGGTGACCTCATCTGGGCGTTTTTGGCTGTTGTAAAGTCTGCACAGCTGGTTCCCTTTTGGCTGGACACCCAGCCTGTACCACTTCTCTTGATGATGTCTTGACTGCCTCGTGTCTGGCAATCTGTCCCTGTTTCTTACGACAGATTAGACCATGGCTGCTGTATTGTTCTGCCCGTGCCTGGCCGCAAATAAACTGGTGCTCGGTGGAGATAGGGCGGCACTGGCAGAGCAACACCAATACTAGGCCCTATGATCCTTCGGTGCCCATGCGGAATTATATATATATAAGATATTAATATATTATATATATATATATTATATTATAATTATATATATATAATATATATAAACATTGATTCCTGGCTACCCCCTCAAAGTCTAGGATTATTTTTTCTAATCGTTCGAGTTTCAATGGCAAATTGTTTTTTGGTAAAAGTCACAAAACTATTGAACCATTAATGCCTCCATATTCGCCGAAAACACGAAGGATATAGATAGGTAAAGATAGATATATATATTATATTGCTAATATATAGATATAGAGAGAGAAGAGAGAGAGAGAGAGAGAGGAGAGAGAGAGAGTAAAATCCAGGACTACTCGAGGTCAGTCGTCTCTCTATCCTCTCTCTCTCTCTCTCT
>WNGS01167104.1:4204588-4229904 GCA_020271785.1 Procambarus virginalis | reverse complement strand
ACCCCCCCCCCCTAGCCATTCGACAGCTCGTCTATAATATCGGCAAACGACGTATTCCATCATTTAGAATCCATTCCGTCGCTTTCCTGCCGCATAATTTCGTTAGCTATGCATCAACAAAATTAAATGATTCGTAACTGTTCCATCAATTTTCCTCCCACAGTCAACACAACTGAATTATGGAAATGACAGACACACTAATTATATTGGTGACTAAAATATTTAGGAGTTCCCTGCTGCGGGTCAATATTGGTCCAGCCAGATGTTATAATGAGGAGAAAGAGAGAGGCTTTTGGGTTCTCATTAACGTATATATATAATAGTTGTATGATTTATGTATAGTTGTATCTTATAGTATTTATAATGTCATATTATTTATAATGTTCATAATATTTTCATAATATTCATAATATTCATAATATTTCATAATATTTTAATATTCATAATAATTCATAATATTTATAATGTCAAAGAAAATACACCAACAAGTGAGTACAATTGTATTACAGCCCATTAACAAAGATACAAAAATAAAATAAAAGATACTCTAAAAATGGCATAGTAAGAGTTTAAAATCTATTAACATTATTAGTAAAACTAGCTGTACCCGGCCACGCGTTGCTGTGGTTCAGCAACGCACAGCAACCTTCCCTGTCCCCCAGCCCTCACCACCATTCCCCCCCCCCTCCTACGTCCCTACATCCTTTCAACCATTCCTCACTCCCCCTTCCCCTCTTCCTCTCAACCATTCTCCACTCCACCATTCCCTCGTCCTCCCAACCATTCCCCACTCCCTCGTCCGATACATTCCCAAATAATCTGATGTTCCCATCAGGAAATTGGGAACATCAAATGATCTGATGCTCCCATCACTGAAATATAAGAAAAATTGTTAAAAAAGCGAAATGAAAAGCATTGAAAAAAATATACTCACGAAATGAACCTTACGGTAAACAACACAGCTCAATTCCAATGCAATATCACACAAAATAATTAAATCAAAATAAAAATAAATCGAAATCTATGAAAATTCAATTTATTAATGCAATCGGAAACACTGAAATGGAATCGTAACATATTTAGTATTGCAGCTGTTGCTATTACGTGCAACAGATTGCGGAGTTTTTAAAAGCATGTTTTTGCCTGCCAAAGGTGCAGCATGTATATAGTAGGTATAGAAAAACACGGCCGTATTCAAATGGAATGTTGTGTCAAAATTTCAAAGCAATCGGTGAAGAACTTTCGGAGATTACAGCGTGTGTTGCTTTTACGTTCAACAGATGGTGCTGTTTTTCAAACAAAAGCATGTTTTTACCTGTCACAGGTGAGGCATGTATATAGCGGGTATATTAAAGGACGCGCCTATTTGAATGCAACGTTGTGTCAAAATGTCAAAGCAATCGGTGAAGAACTTTCGCAGATTAGCGATTTTTAACAAACGAACATTTACATTTTTATTTGTATAGATTTGGAAAACAGTCACATTAATATGCCATCACTTTATGTTGGAATATGTATGTATATATATATATATATATATATATATATATATATATATATATATATATATATATATATATATATATATATATATCACAGGGTCGAATGTGTCGAACCTGTGAGCAGCTTTTTCACTGTTTTCTTCCATCGACTCTCTCCCACTGGTTTATATCTGAACAAGAGCTCTTTAAGGTAAAGAAAAAAAACATTCGTATACAGAATTACAATAATATTTCTGTGTTCATGGCCATTTCTGATGATGATTATAAGTTCCTCATTCACGAATCAGGTGTCATCATCACCCGCTTTTACTATTGCAACCGCAACTGCAATTCTTGGTAAATAATTGGCCACACATAAACTTTCTGATAAGAAATTGACAGCCTCACATTTATGTAGATCAATTTGCTTCTGGCATCGTGACGCAGTGCAGGTTAAGATCACCTGTGAGTCAATGGTCAGTGAGTGTACCTCGGTGTGTAAGACAGAGGCAGGTAGCGAGCCTGTGTGAGGAAGAACAACTCTTGAATCCACACATATAATCAACAGTAGAGTAACTACGTTGAAGCTCTCAATTGTCAGTGTACCCACAATAAAGAGGCTACATAATAAATACATGTTAAAATTTCCTTTGCCTTCTAGAATAGAACACCTGTACAATAATATCTAATTTAACCTTGCTTTCGGTTAAACACCTGCATAACGAATTGCTGTTTAACTGCCTTCTGAATGTAATCACTGCATAATATATCTTTAATATGCCCCTATGACAGTGTTTGCCATGAAAACACCTGATAAAATCTCACCTTTTTATGGATTAATACACCTGCATTGACACTCCACTTAAACCCACATCTGCCTTAGATTATCACCTAAATAATCGACTTGAAAATGGTCTAGAACGGACCGAAACGTCGTCGTCCTTTCACCTTCTAGTGTGTGTGGTCTGGTCAACATTATCACCTAAACATCTCTAAATGTTTCACCTAAACATTTTTCTCTGCATTCAGGAAAAATGTTCAATATTGCGATATTCTCGACTTACTTCTATAGCTGTGTTTACTTCTCTGAGTTTTACTTTAACTTCAACTAATATATTGTAACATGCAGACAAGAAGCCACAATAACGTGGATGAACATATGACACACAACTCACACATCAGAAAGTGAAGGGACGGACAACTTTTGGTCCGTCGCTGACTGTTGTCTGAACCACCCGAGGTCATCACGGTCCAGGGCGAGCAGATACATACTCGCTTCCTTTATTTCCAGTTGTGAAGGTTTTGTGTCCTCTGTTAAGAGCCCCTGAGAAGGGCTCGAACCTTGGAAGACCAGGTGTTCGCGCACCTTGGCACAACCAGTACTCTGCCTCTAGACCAGGAACATCGTTAAAAGAGGTTGAAAGTCGGGACAATTTACCCAACCAATTCAACCTGCCAACGACACAAGCCATGGTAAGAGATCAGAATTCATTACATACAGAACTCACAATAACGTGATACATAAATAAACAAATCCACAAGGGCCGTGGCGAGGATTCGAACCTGCGTCTGGATGCTCACAGACGAAGGTTCGAATCCTCGTCACGGCCCTTGTGGATTTGTTCTGAATTCATGTTTAACAGTCCATCACATTACTAGCGTAAACACGAGCTTCATATATACACGGTAAACTTGCATAAACTCACAAGTCAAAGGTAACGCAAACACCTGGCCTTCCAAGGTTCGAGCCCTTCACAGGGGGTGTGAGTTCTTTGTGTTTCCCTTGACGTATGAGCAATATACGAAAAATGTGACAGGCAACTACAGGCCAGTTTCCATAACTTATATACCATGCAAGGTGATGGAGAAGATCGTGAGGAAATGGCTCGTAGAACATCTGGAGAAAAGGAGCTTTGTAACACACCACCAGCATGGGTTCAGAGCTGGTAAATCGTGCCTCACAGGCTTAATAGAATTCTATGCTCGAGGGACAAAAAATAAGGAAAGAGAGAGGGGTGGGGCACACTGCATTTTCCTGGACTGTCAGAAAGCCTTTGACACAGTACCGCATAAGAAGCTGTTACAAAAGTTGAAGAAACAGGCAGGAATAAGAAGTAAGATGCTGCAGTTGATAATGGCGAATCTAAGCAACAATCAACAGCGAGTTATTATGAGGGGCAGACCTCAGAGTGGCGAGATATCGCCAGTGGAGTCCCACAGGGCTCTGTATTTGAACCCATTTTGTTTCTGATATATGTAAACTACCTTCCAGAGGGTATAGACTCATTCTTCACAGTGGTTTCTGATGCAAAAATTATGAGATGAATGAAGACAGGGGAATATACACACAGGCTACAAGAAGACCTGGACAAATTAGAGGAATGATCTAGAAAATGGCTACTAAAGTTTAACTCAGGAAAGTGTAAAGTAATGAAACTAGGCGAAGGGAGCAGAAGGCTGAACACAACGTACAATCTGGGAGGTGAAATCCTTCAAGAGTCAAGTACGGAGGAAGATCTGGTGGTTGATATTTATTTATTTATATATTTATCTATTTATTTATAAACAAGAAGTTATGTTGGGTTTATAAGGGCTTAAGGAGGTCTGGTCGACGACCGGGCCCCGGGGACGGTAAGCCCCGAAAAAATTCAAGGTTAAATCAAGGAGTACATAACATTGATGTTCTTGCATTCATTCAGAGCCACTAACACGCACAGCGTTTCGGGCAGGTCCCTATTCTAACAGATAATTCTAAGTAGGTAATTTGTATCTAAATTTGAAGAATATTAATGTGTTCAATGTTAAAAAAGTTGAAGAAAGTTATTAGGTACATTGTAGTAAAATTTGAGGATTATCAACAGGAACCGATATCATAGAAGCCTACATCAATTGGATATCATCGGCGGCGTATGCTAGATTGATTAATATAAGAGTACTTACAACTATGTGAGTACTCGCGCGCGCGCGCGCACACACACACACACACACACACACACACACACACACACACACACACACACACACACACACACACACACACACACACACACACATAACAGGTGGACCATTAGTGAGAGGCAATAAACAAGATCATTTTCTCTCACGAACCAGAGAGCTGGTGACGATTTACAGCAAAGTTGAGTAAACAGCAATCCTTCAGCACTGTTTACAACCATGGCTCCTGCACACCTGCAGCAGCCAACCATGGCTCCTGCACACATGCAGCAGCCAACCATGGCTCCTACACACATGCAGCAGCCAACCATGGCTCCTACACACATGCAGCAGCCAACCATGGCTCCTACACACATGCAGCAGCCAACCATGGCTCCTACACACATGCAGCAGCCAACCACAGCTCCTACACACATGCAGCAGTCAACAATGGCTCCAACACGCATGCAGCAGCCAACCACGGCTCCTACACACATGCAGCAGCCAACAATGGCTCCTACACACATACAGCAGCCAACCACGGCTCCTACACACATGCAGCAGCCAACCACGGCTCCTACACACATGCTACGACAAGAAACATGTCGTTGAAACAAACACAAACATATTAAGGTAGACAAGAATATTCATCTACGTCGTTGTGGAGGATTGACTGGGAGAAGTAGAGAGGAAAACGTGAGACAGGGAATGTGAGGCTTGTCATTGGTGAGTGAGTAATGAGTGTGAGGATGTGAGTGATGTTTGGGTGGGTGAGGAAGGGTGGTCCTTGGAGGCCGAGTGAGGTGCTTTGAGGTGGTGGGAGGGAAGGTGGTCCTTGTAAGAAGAGGTAAACTTAGAGGAGCACATGGAAAATGGAATGTGGAACTTGACAGAGAACTTGTAAGAGCGATAGTGGAGCTGGGAATTGAGGAAGCGAAAATTTGATGAACAAATGGAACTTAAACGGAAGAGAACAGAGATTAGAGATTGAATGGGTAGCTTTAATATGGAGGATTAAACTGCACTTACCTAATTTACCTAATTGTGCTTGCGGGGGTTGAGCTCTGGCTCTTTAATCTCGCCTCTCAACCATCAATCAACAGGTGTACAGGTTCCTGAGCCTATTGGGCTCTATCATATCTACATTTGAAGCTGTGTATGGAGTCAGCCTCCACCACATCACTGTCTAATGCATTCCATTTGTCTGTATTGGGTGGGTGGAGCTTGAAGGGGGCAGGATAGAGATTGCAGAGGAAATAAGACGAGCTTGCAAGGACGCAAGGAGAACTCTGAGTAGGAGGGGGAGCTTGGATGGGAGAGGGTAGAATTGGAGGAGGTGGATTAAAAGAGATGATGAAAATTTTTCTCGTGGGCCGGCACGAGCTAACATCCTGTTCTTAATATTCCTAAACAATTTAATATGAGAAATGAGCTCATTCTTATCCATGTTTGCTGATGATGCTAATGATAAGAATCAGGACTGATGAGGGCTGCAGTACATTGCAAGATGAACTACACATTCATCAGAGATAGTCTGAGAAACAGCAACTGAACTTTAACCGTAATAAATGCAAGATCAAGATGATATGGACAGAAGCAACCAGACCTGAAAGACAGTATAGGAGGAAGGGAAGACAATGTCCTACTTCTGAAAAAGAGAAAGACTTACGAGTGGACATAACACAATATCTACCACCAGAGGCAGACATCAGCAGGATAACGAGAGCAACATACGTCATAATACTGGCAAACGTCAGGTTATCCTTCAGAAACGTGGCCAAAGATCCCTTCCGAGCGCTGAATACATTCTATGTGTATACAGACCTATTATTGAGTATGCTGGCCACGCATGGAACCCCTACCTAAAAAAACGCAAAACAGAACTGTAAAAAATGGAAGATCTTCTTCAAAGGATGTCACTAAGCAATGGGGGATTGATCTACGAGAAAAGACTGAGGATACTGGAACTTACAACACGGAGGAGCGAAGGAGTTGAACAGACATGTTTACGACATGAAAGATTTTATGGGAATTAGCCAGGTTGATAGAGAAGCACTAATCAAATTTAGGAACACAAGAACTAGGGGAAGTAACTAGAAACTGAAAACGCAAAAGATACAATGAGATATTTGAAGGAACGTTTCCAATCTGAGAGTCGGAAATGAGTGGAACGACAAAATGAGGAAGTTGTAGTCGCCAGTTCGATACACAGTTTTAAATGTAATTGTGATTAAAAAAAAAAAAGAGTGTAAAGAGCTACTACATTAGAGTACTAATCGGACGGTCGAAAGGCGGGGCTTAAGAGCAAATGCTTGACCCTGCAAGCACAACTAGGTGAGTACAACTTGGAGAGTACACATCCACCCTCACAGTTACTCGTGCGTGCGCACACAAACACACACAAACACACACACACACACACACACAGACAAACACACACAAACACAGGAATTAGTACAGGCTCAGGAACCTGTACACCAGTTGATTGACAGTTGAGAGGCGGGACCAAAGAGCCAAAGCTCAACCCCCGCAAGCACAACTAGGTGAGTACACACACACACACACACACACACACAAACACACACACACACACACACACACACACACACACACACACACACACACACACACACACACACACACACACACAGACACACACACACACCTGGCCCTGGCTACCTGGCTACCTGGCCCCCTACCTGGTAGGGGGCCAGGTAGCCTGGTGGATAGCGTGCAGGATTCGTAATTCTGTGGCGCGGGTTCGATTCCCGCACCCGGCAGAAACAAATGGGCAAAGTTTCTTTCACCCTGAATGCCCCTGTTACCTAGCAGTAAATAGGTACCTGGGAGTTAGTCAGCTGTCACGGGCTGCTTCCTGGGGTGTGTGTGTGTGTGTGTATGTGGTGTGGGAAAAAAAAAAAAAAGTAGTTAGTAAACAGTTGATTGACAGTTGAGAGGCGGGCCGAAAGAGCAAAGCTCAACCCCCGTAAAATACAACTAAGTGAATACACACACACACACACACGCGCGTATCTCACCTGGGTTACAACCACAGGTGGAAATCGAGATTTAACACCCTGGAAGGAACTAGGGTCACCCAGGCCTGCCCTATGTTCCTCTACAACCCCACCTCTACTGTGTCTTGTTTATCTCTCTCTCTCTCTCTCTCTCTCTCTCTCTCTCTCTCTCTCTCTCTCGCTCGCTCGCTCGCTCGCTCGCTCTCCTGTCATCTGTCTCTTGCTGCCTATCTCTCTCGGGGGCACATACCGTCTCCTGGCTGTCTCCCTGGTCTCATTCTATCACCTGTCACCTTTCTCCTTTCTTACAAAGAAGAGCTGTCTATTTTTACACAATAAACAAACTTATTCATTTGCAAATTATTCGTGAATGTCTTTGGTGGCTTTGTTGTTCAACTTTTGCGTTTCGAACTTTGGATGTAACTTGGTGCAGTGACCTGGAACTACTGCCTGGGACATTAAGCTGGGACTGTAGCTTGGGACATTATGCTGGGACTGTAACTTGGGACATTAAGCTGGGACTGTAACTTGGGACATTAAGCTGGGAGTGTAACTTGGGACATTAAGCTGGGAGTGTAACTTGGGACATTAAGCTGGTAGTTTAGTTGTAGTACAATTTTGTACCCCATTTTGTACCCCATTTTGTACCCCATTTTGTATCCCATTCTGTAGCTCAATTTTGTCTTTGGAGTTTTCTAACAAAAAGTCAGAGATTAGATGTAATTTGACACTTTAAACTATTTATTTGTCTTATAATTGTTCTCACAATCTTATTGTTCATGTTATCCAGAACAATCTGCCCATTTTCTGCATTATATTTTTTTAGGATTTTACATAATTTATGATATTTTATATTCTCAGAAGCCATGTGTTTGTATGGAATTATTTGTTCAGTCTATGAACATAATTACTGTGTTGGTCAAGACATTGTGGAGTCCTCGCCTTGGAAGACTGGTGACGTTCAGGTCCTGTTAACAGGTTCCCTGTTTGTATGTGAATAAAGCTCCACATGGAAGCTGGAACATTGGTTTATTCCCAGCAATTCCCCACGTTTACACATGCGCCTTTTATGGAGGTTTAGGGTTAACTAAGAACTTGGACTAACCTTAGCAAACATCGCTCTTAACCCACTGAGTCTTCTGCTCTTTAACTCCAAAATTCATTAAAGATAGTTGGCGACCTTCTCCTTTCTTCTTGGGTGTTGAAGTTAGCTTGTGTCCTAGCTCCTCACTCCCGCCTCACCTCCTGGCCATAACTCCCCAAATTGATGAGACATTTATATACATATATATCTAAATATATATATATATATATATATATATATATATATATATATATATATATATATATATATATATATATTTATATATATATATATATATATATATATATATTGCGCTGAAACTAATCGTATTGGCGTTTGCCTTTTCATTGGAGACTTTCGGCGCCGTGGAGAGGGGGCACCTGCTGCATGGGTAACAGCTTCTCCTCCGTATCAACCTACCCTGGCTTTGCGCCCTGGTGAGGCCACTCCAGACCGACAACCAGAGCGCAACTCCATAGTCTCCTGAAACTGATGGATGCCTACAATACCATACATATACACTCTGGTAAACTCCATAATGTTAATTAACGTTATCTCCTGTTGAACGTTCGAAAAGTGTATCTAACATTAAGCTGACTTAAAAATTGGGAATCAGCGAATATAATTATATATAATATATCACACAGCTCATCTGGCACGATAAGTTATCTTTTAATGTAATCGATTAAATGACCTATACACATCTGTTATTAATCTATTCATCGGTTGACATTAATGCTTAGAGTAGGATTTAATAAAAAAGTATATTATTAAAATGTTTTTTTATGTAAAGTTAAACGTTGAGTTGTCATCATCCACTTGTGTGATGGAGTGAAGCTCCGAGATCCACTCGGGTCCTCATGTGTGTCTTCGGGTTCTCGTTCCACAAAATTATATTTCTCAAATGCTCCAGTCGGTGCCTTTGCCCCATGATTAGGATCGTCAATTACTTCTATACTATAGCAAATTCATGTTCCAATGCTCCAGTAGGTTTTTCTCCTTCATGCTGCGGTGTGTAGACTCCCAGTAACGCTCCCAGTAACGCTCCCAGTAACGCTCCCAGTAACGCGTTACTGCTACAGGAGTCAGAGTACTGAG
Organism: Procambarus virginalis; assembly: GCA_020271785.1. Lineage (NCBI taxonomy): Eukaryota > Metazoa > Arthropoda > Malacostraca > Decapoda > Cambaridae > Procambarus > Procambarus virginalis. Next base: position 4,220,290 of record WNGS01167104.1, on the reverse strand, counting down.
GAAAGTAGCATAACCCACACTCGCAGAGCGTCGCTGCTCATATAATGTTGAGGAAGGCGCCGTGGGGAGCTCTTTGTGCCTCACACCGCTTGATTTTTCAATTTCCTTCATATATTTCCTAGTGAGTAAGAAGTTGGCCAAGTCAGAGGTTCATTACACACGGCGCCAGAGTCCACTCACAGGATCAAAGGTCCTCATCAGTGGGTCTCGGAAACTCTTTATATTCTTCAGTCCGCAAAATTTCGCATTCTTGGTGCGTGTCTGTTCTTTGGGAATTCCTGTGTTTAGTATCAACTTGTCCTTAGTAAGTGCCTGTTCTTAATACCTGCTTGTTCTTTGCTCGTACCTCTAAGTGTCTATTCACAGAACCTGAATGTTTGTAATGTGTTTGTGGTTAGTGTGTACCTATTCTTAGTTTTGTCTGCTCGTTGTGTCTGAATGTTGTCTGTGGCGCTCTCAAGTTCTTAGTTCTTGCAAGTTCTTAATGCATGTATGTTCTTAATTCTTGTATGTTATTAGTTCTTCTATGTTCTTAATCTTTGCGTATTCTGTGTGCAGGGATATACTTAGTAAAACCCTTGCTCTTAGTACGTATCTTTTTTAGTGCCAGCCTTTTGATAATGGTTCATTGTTCTTAAAATCTGTCTGTTCTTTGTGCAGGCCTGTTCTTTGTGCAGGCCTGTTCTTTGTGCAGGCCTGTTCTTTGTGCAGGCCTGTTCTTTGTGCAGGCCTGTTCTTTGTGCAGGCCTGTTCTTCCCTCCATGTACGAGAGATGGAAACCAGTACGTCATTATATTCTATCACACTTCTGGCACATGTGAACATAAAAATGATATCTTCAAGGTACCATGAATTACCAACTGATACCATGTTGTTGTACAGGGGTAAGGTGCGTGGTTGTACAGGGGTAAGATGCGTGGTTGTACAGGTTAAGGTGCGTGGTTGTACATGGGTAAGGTGCGTGGTTGTACAGGGGTAAGATGCGTGGTTGTACATGGGTAAGGTGCGTGGTTGTACAGGGGTAAGATGCGTGGTTGTACAGGGGTAAGGTGCGTGGTTGTACAGGGGTAAGATGCGTGGTTGTACAGGGGTAAGGTGCGTGGTTGGGAATATCTTGATCGCTGGTTCGAGTCATGGCACTGCTCCCATTGATTTCTCATTCGTATATATCACGTTAGTGTGATTCTTTGTGTATGCAAGTAATTATGATGTTAACACTAACGTTAATTATAATAATGTTACAAAATGAATGTTTTTGGAGTGAATAAGGAGAGAAACTACCGTTCATTCTCCACAAACTAATCATACTTCCTGATCATTCCCCAAGTTTTTTAATATTTCTTCCTTCATAGTATACCAAATTCCTCTCATTTTTCAAAGACAAAATGCATTATATAACTGATTTTATCTGTTATTGCGATTCAGTGTTTAGTGCGGCCTGTCCGGAGATATCTCTGATTAGTAGTTGAAAGGTGGACGACAACATTATTAAATTATGGCTTCTTATAATGATGTTTTTCGTTAGTCTTTAAATACTTGGGTTGGCCTAATTTCATGTGAGAACTGTCGGGTTGCATCAAGTATACACGTTCCTCTCCGTGATCAATTTATCCTAAGGGATTACTGCACGAGATTACAGCATAAATAGATACTCATCTTCACGTTCATTAATTTGTAAAGGATTACTGGTGATTACAGCAGGAATAGTGATTCCTGTCTGCCGTCATTTTTTGTTAAGATATTTGTACATGGTTACAGCAGACGCAGAGATAAATCTCTATTTTCACTTCTAAGGAGATTACTGGTGTTACAGCAGGCGATGACATTCCTCTTCAAGTACTTGTCTTTATAATGGATTTCGTTAAACATTGTATTTCGAGTGTATTGTTTCACGGCAGCCGCTTTCAGAGGATCTCTTGACGCTCGTCGGTAATGTATTAACATTGGCCAAATATGAGTTATGTTTCTAAAACATTCATGAAGATGACAGGAATTTATCATCTTGTATTATTAAATACTTTGATCACTTATACTGCGCTATCTGCGGGAGTATATTATATATATATATATATATATATATATATATATATATATATATATATATATATATATATATATATACACACACACACACACAAACATTTGCCCGAGTGTCAAACTCGACCCCAAAAACACAGACAATTCTTCAAGCATTGTGAAGTGACAATTGATTTTGTTGGTGATTTAAACGAAGTGATTTTCTCCGCCCTCCCGCCCGGCATTTTCTCCCTGGCTCCTTGGGAACTAAAGACGGTGAGGGGCCGGTCCCTGCTGGAAACAACGTCTTCCCCTTTTAAACTCTGGAGTTAAATTAAGCGCCTGTGTTTTTCTTTGGCTAAGACACGTTTTTCCATTTCTTTTACACAGTTTGTGTGCACGTACATGTTGTAATGTGTAGACACACACACACACACACACACACACACACACACACACACACACACACACACACACACACACACACACACACATTTATACATTAATAAACTCAGCCATTTAGAATCAGCCATTCAATCAGCCATTGTAATCAGCCATTCTTGTTAACATATGCTATTTAATTTGACCGAAAGTGTTAGATCGGTTATTTAAGAAGAAATTTATATTTCGCATGTTTCCTTCACTTGTGAAGTTGAAAAATTAACTTTCGAAAGTTCAATTTACACTTTTAAGAGGCCAAATGCCTCATTCTGAAAGGTGCATTCAGCTAAAGATGACATTAAAACAAACACTATTCTTCAAGGGCAAGTGAAGGTAAATACAAATGTGCAGACAACAGCTGTAGTCCCCGCAGGTGTCAAGGTTACCCAGGTGCTGGGACTGCTGTAATGTTCTCTGTGGTCTGAGTGTCAGTAAGTATGGTGTAAATCAGCACTTTACTGACTTGTAAGCAAGTTGTTGATCATTATTTGAGACTGCTTCATGTGCAGTGCTTTGGCTATAGCTAATCTCCTGTTATAACTGCATCCGTTGGTTAATTCAGTTCATATATATTATATATACAGATGAGATAATACGCATGTAATTAAATATTCACCTAGTCATATGACTATCAAGTTCCATCTGACTGTAACCAGGTGGAAGTGAACGTTCACTGAACCTTAAACATAAATCTGATTAACAGACCGACAGAACTGTTCTCCGGACAGGGTAAGGAAGCTACAGTGGCCCTGGTAGGGAGGAATAAGATGGCCTTCTCATGGAGGCAACCAATATATGGCAACCGGTGTCCATCAATAACAATAGTCGCGTTGATCAACCACACATCTGGTAACGTGAGTGTGGCAGACAACATGCAAGGGTTTTCAGTATATATGAGTTGCTTTAGAATTACAGTTCACGTTTGTAAGAACCAAATTAAGTGTTGAACTTCTTGCAAAATAAACTACAACTCCTTAAACGGCATTAATAACAAAAGTATTGTTATTATTTTTATTATTTTTATTATTATTATTATTATTATTATTATTATTATATAGAGAAATCCCATTATCGTAATATATCAACCGAGCAAAACCTATTGTCATCATTACGGCTCCTGTTGAGTTTATCATTAATATTATTATGAATAAAATGAAGCAGAAAAATAATAATAATGTTAATAGGTATTGCCTAATAATATTATAAATAATACAAAATAAAAAAATAACGTTAAAATACAAAATCAACAATAATTTAATAAAAATAACATTTGATTCATCAATTAAAAATATTAACAATAATAATAGTAATATTAAATATTATTTACCAATAATGTATATACACACCATTAATATTACTAGCCAGCATTATAATGTAACTCATTTAGTTATATATTTACACAGCTCAGTGCTCAGAACCCAGGTGCATAGAGAAGACTCAAAAAATAATCAAGGAACTTCAAAGTACTGAAAAAAAACATTGAAAATAGTATGAGGAAAACAAAGCGACGTGAAAAAATACCAAGACACGCGTAAGGAAGAGGCAGAGCTGCGGGGGATAAGAAAGCCTTACGAAGCTAGACAAAGAACTTACTGACGGATGATATAACATTTTTGCGCTGTTGCTCCTTGCTAAAGCGAAGCACATGAAGAGCCGGTCGAGCTCCAGCTCCTAAACCCAGGTTGAAAGTAACTTTACTATACAGTCATCAGTGCAACGATGTGTATGATATGCGTCAGTCTGGTGATGCAGCATGCAATGTGAAGTCAGTCTGGTGAAGCAGTGTGCAATATGTAGTGAGTCTTGTGAAGCAGTGTGCAATGTGTAGTGAGTCTGGTGAAGCAGACTACACATCTCTATTTTGTGTGGTGTGTGAATGTGTTGTTCTCTCATTAGCTGTATGGTTATGTCTACTCCCACATGTTTCTTCTCTTCTAACTCAAGAATATGGCTGCTCTTCAGCCATTACTGTTTCACATGTCTTCTGGCTCTTTCATTCCTCATATCGTTACATTTCTTGGGTTAATTCTAGCAACCATTTTTCAGTCGACATCTGGAGTGTCTGAAGATCCACTTGCAGGGTGTCACAGCCTGTCTGTCTGTCCTCACTCTTCTCATTAGATTTTCATCGACCGCGAATATTAATATGTAAAAGCCAATTTTATCAAGTCGTTGACCTGATTAAAATAGGATAGTCCCCAGCGCCGGCCCTTGTAATATTCCTCTCATAACTCTCTTCCTTCTGATGCCTCTGTTCTAAGTGTGACCCTTTGCATCTGTCCTGAGAGAGACTCTCTGGCCCACCTGAGGACTACAGGATACACCTGCCTGTTTCTCTGGTGTGAGTAGGAGTCTCATGTGCTGGACCGTATCGGATGCTTTCCTACAGTCAAGGAATATGCAGTACTGTATAACTCCAAGAAATGTGTCGAAAAGGATTTACCAGAAATCCTGGTAAACCAGGATTTGGTGTTTGGTAAACCCGTTCTGGTGTTTGAAGACAAAATTTATCCGTTCTAAATGTTCTACCAGTCTGCTTCAGATCATCTCTAATAACGTGCAGGATTTAACTGTTAGCGATACTGGTCTATAGATTAATTGCTATTGTCTTCACTAGGTAGTGCAGTCGGGTTTGTTCTCGACTCATAATTTGGAATTCCACGCTCGAATCCCGGGCGGGACTCAAATGGTTGCTTGTGTTTCCAATCACCTAATGTTCCTGTTCACCAAGCAGTAAACAGATACCCAGGAGTTAGACAGCTTGTCGTGGGGTTACATCCTGTATAAGATAGGACCCCTGGGAGGGACCCTTCATATAACACGTATATATGCACTACCTGCTTGGCTCCCGACCTGTGTGTGTGTGTGTGTGTGTGTGTGTGTGTGTGTGTGTGTGTGCGTGCGTGCGTGCGTGCGTGCGTGTGTGTGTGTGTGTGAGTGTGTGAGTGTGTGTGTGTACTAACCTATTTGTACTCGCCTATTTGTGCTTGCGGGAGTTGAGCTCTGGCTCTTTGCTCCCGCCTCTCAACTGTCAATCAACAGGTGTACAGGTTCCTGAGCCTATTGGGCTCTATCATATTTACATTTGAAACTGTGTATGGAGTCAGCCTCCACCACATCACTGCCTAATGCATTCCATCTGTTAACTACTCTGACACTGAAAAAGTTCTTTCTAACGTCTCTATGGCTCATTTGGGTACTCAGTTTCCACCTGTGTCACCTTGTTCGCGTCCCACCAGTGTTGAATAGTTTATCCTTGTCTACCCGGTCGATTCCCCTGAGGATTTTTTAGGTTGTGATCATTTCTCCCCTAACTCTTCTGTCTTCCAGTGTCGCAAGGTGCATTTCCCGCAGCCTTTCCTCGTAACTCATGCCTCTTAGTTATGAGACTAATCTAATGGCATACCTTTAAACTTTTTCCAGCTTCGTCTTGTGCTTGACAAGGTACGGGCTCCATGCTGGGGCCGCATACTCCAGGATTGGTCTTACATATGTGGTGAACAAGATTCTGAATGATTCCTTATTCAGGTTCCTGAAGGCTGTTCTGATGTTAGCCAGCCTCGCATATGCCGCAGATGTTGTTCTCTTTATGTGGGCTTCAGGAGACAGGTTTGGTGTGATATCAACTCCTAGATCTTTCTCTCTGTCCGGTTCATTAAGTACTTCATCTCCTATTCTGTATCCTGTGTCTGGCCTCCTGTTTCCACTGCCTAGTTTCATTACTTTGCATTTACTCGGGTTGAACTTCAACTGCCATTTGTTGGACCATTCACTCAGTCTGTCTAGGTCATCTTGTAGCCTCCTACTATCATCTTCTGTTTCAATCCTCCTCATAATTTTTGCATCATCGGCAAACATTGAGAGAAACGAGTTTTATACCCTCTGGGAGATCATTTACATGTATCAGAAACAGTATAGGTCCAAGGACTGACCCCTGCGGGACTCCACTTGTAACGTCTCGCCAATCTGAGACCTCACCCCTCACACTGACTCGTTGTCTCCTGTTGTGCGTGTGTGTGTGTGAGAGAGAGAGTATTTGTGTTTCTGTATTCATTATACTCATTTATTTGCGCGTAAGAATCTATATGTAAATAAATAACATGAACCTCTTTTATATGTACGACCCCTGAACTCATATATATGCATATACACATACATACATACATACATACATACATACATACATACATACATACATACATACATACATACAAGAGCGTCCTCTCCCTCCTCCCAGTACTGTGTATAGAGGGAGCCGCTCCTCTCCCACAGTGAAATTTGTGAATATTTCTAGTGGGCGGGTCAGATCCTGACATTAATGACGCTGTTAACAGCTAAGATGCGGAACTAATCCGAATCAAGCCGGATACCGGTGTAATAACCGGCTGTAACATCTGCATACGGATGTCAAGGAAAGCGGACGATCAGCTCTACTTCACCAGGGGGCAAATTATTTCTCGAAAACAAAACAATTTCTTGCATATATTTTCATTAACAGTATTTTTTGGCTTCTCATCTTAAAATTAAACATTTTGCTTATATCTACCGTCATGTTTTAAGGCTTAAAGTCTTTGAGAGCACATTAATGTAATTTGTAAAGGAAGGTAATTAGATGAGACACGACTGTCAAGTCTGTGTGGCCGGATTGAAGAGATGATTAGATTACTTCATGTTAGCTGGAATTGAGTTATGTTGCTGCATGCGAGTCATTTTGTGTTGAAATAATTACTGAGAATTGTCTTGCGTCGCCTCTCTGCAATTATTTAGTCAACACGGTTGGACATGTTATATATATATATATATATATATATATATATATATATATATATATATCTATATATATATATATATTTATATTTATATATTATATATTTATATATATATATATATATTATATATTATATAATATACTATATATATTATATATAATATATATTTATATATATAATATAGTATATTATATATATATATATATATATTGTGTATATGTATATATATATATATATTTTATATATTTATATATATATATCTATATATATATATATATATATATATATATATATATATATATATATATATATATATATATAATATATATATATATTATTACACAAATTTCACAGACACATTTGGATACATAAATTAGCTAATTTAGGAAGCAGTGTCTTTAAATGTTTTTGAATGTGGTCTAAAAGGTTCAGTCAGTTAACGCGAATCTTTACTATATTTCTGACGTTGTTCGTCACTTGAAGAAAGTTGAAAAGTCACGAAATAATTAAATGATGCGTTTCACTGAAGCAGTCACCATCTTCGGAGGCAGAAGGGAGGAGAACACACCTTAGCAAATACGGTGTACACAGAGCCTTGAAGCAGAGGTGAAGTGTTACCCACTTGGTGTTAGGTCTCCTCCGTCGGCTGGAGCAGACGGCCAGACGTAACCTCACAGTATAGTTAAAGTGGGAAGAAGGTCTTTGGGTCTCGCTCCCAGTTACAGCCCCGCGCCTGTGCCAGGTAAGTCCACCAGGCTCACCATTGTCTGTGTTGCTTGACACATTTTGTTCCCAGCAGCTGTGTCTACAACAACAACTTTGGGTTGGACTCAGCTTGAGCGAGCAAAGCTTGAGGATGATCTGGTCGGCCACAGCTTGGACAAGCACAACCTGAGGACTGGACCTGCGAGCGTGGCTCGGTTTTTATCCAAAACTTTGTGTTCATTGTTATAGTAACTTGTTGTAGATGACTTGTTCCATCGGGATCGAACCCTGACGAGTTACTGGAGACGGTTCCTTCACCCCGTCCTCACAACCCAGCACTTATCCTGCCTCATATTTCACGGTCACATTGTTAACGCTTCTCCTGATACCTTTCCTACCCCCCCCCCCAGTCCCCTCCACACCTTCAGCACTGTTCACGGACCATGACTCTGATGTCTGACCATTGACCATCCCGTAGGACCTTCCTGCCCTCTTCCACATCTGGGACAGGAACATCGCAGGTGTCACAGGGTGCCACATCTGGGAGTGAAAATATCGCACGTGTCAACAGGTGCAACATTCGCCTACTTCTCAAGCTGAACTGAACACGTTGACTTAGTAATCACCGGAGATTGAAGCCTGAATCTTGGCCACGGTGTGTTGATACAGAAATGTCTCGTTCAGAACGGTGTTTGAACCGCAAACGTAGGCAAAGATTTTAGTGTAGATTGTGCTGCCCTCATATCACTGAGATTGAAGTTGCACCTTGAGTTGCTTGAGGAAATGTTAGTGGCCATATCTGGAGTCGAACTGTCATCCTTGGATTCCCCAATCACTCTCCAGAGGATGTGACCTTCCTCTTGATGGGCCACGCCAGAGGCTCTCACGTTAATGGGACTCTCGTGCAAGTAACGAGAGGCCTCTGAATGCAACTAGAGCACATCAATAGGGATCATCCCATCTTGTACGTCCGCTGACGATCGTGGCCTGAATGATACCTACAGTGACCTGAAAAGTTATTCTGGAATGCCGGAAACCCTATTATAATCCACTTGACCTTTGATAAACGAATGAACTTTCTCCTGTGATACTGAAGAGCGTATGATATAATATTTGTAATTTCTCGACAGCAGGTGTGTGGGTAATTATTGGGCACTAGGTCATGGCGCCGCAGTTGTCATATTAATAATACACTGTCGTCCGTCTGGCTATCAGAAACAACTGTTAGTCCCAGCCGAGTCGTTGCATAAACTGAGATTATCATTTGGCTTAATAAAAATCCTGTTGTCAAAAGTTTAAGACATAAGTACAAATATACTTTTATTAAGTTAAACAGAACTTGGACATCTACGCCCGTTTCTATCCTTTCTTTATACACGAGCAACTTGTCCGAAACCTTGAATTCCCACCGATCCCCCGTTCGAACCTCTTGCGTCCTTCTCTCAAGCTTGTGAATTGCTCTATACAATTCCATGACCGAGCGAACTAGATCGTTTAGCATAGAGAGCAGATATCAGTCTGAATATTTTTGGACTGTTGGAAATCCTTTGGCAGAGAAACCCATGGAAAACTGGCCCACTGGCAGGAGATACAGGCTGGAGGTACAGGCTGGGGGTACAGGCTGGGGGTACAGGCTGGGGGTACAGGCTGGGGGTACAGGCTGGGGGTACAGGCTGGGGTACAGGCTGGAGGTACAGGCTGGAACAGGCTGGGGTACAGGCTGGAGGTACAGGCTGGAGGTACAGGCTGGGAGGTACAGGCTGGAGGTACAGGCTGGGGGTACAGGCTGGGGTACAGGCTGGGGTACAGGCGGGGGTACAGGCTGGGGGTACAGCTGGGGTACAGGCTGGGGTACAGGCTGGGGGTACAGGCTGGGGGGTACAGGCTGAGGGACAGGCTGGGGTACAGGCTGGGTACAGGCTGGGTTGGTACAGGGCTGGGTGGTACAAGGCTGTGGGGTACAGGCTGGAGGTACAGGCTGGAGGTACAGGCTGGGGGTACAGNATATTTATCTTGTTGTACATTGGATTAACATTGATTGTACATTGTAACAAGTTAGATTAATTTAACTACATTAACCTCTATTTAACTAGTATAAAAAATAGCTGAACTAACCTAACATAACCTCTATTTAACTAGTACTAAAATAGCTGAACTAACCTAACCTAACCTAACCTAACCTCTATTTAACTAGTACTAAAATAGCTGAACTAACCTAAGGATACTAATCATTCTGAACTTATCTAGCTGTATTAATTTGGTTGTACATACCTAGCTGTACTTGCCTAATATTTACCTAGTTGTACTAACCTTGTTGTAATTACCTAACGTGTCTGATCTAGCAGTACTTACCTATCTGTCTTGTGGGCTCATTGGCAATAATAACCGGGGAGAGTCATGTTGTTCTGCTTGACGGATCCCAACCCATCCAGGGTTGGGATCCCCACAGGGAATTCAGTAGAATCCCGGGTTGATCGGCTTCTGTACCATCATGGCTGAGTCGGTTAGAGCAGATGTCTGGGATTCACCAGATCGCGGGTGCGAGTTACTCTATTGCCTTAAAATGATTTTTATTAATATAGCACACCATTGTGATACATTTTATATGACATATATATCATTTACAGAAGATTATAATTGAATTTTTACAATAATTTACAATTTTCACAAAAGACTAATGATTTTGTGATGCGTGATCGACATACGAAAAAAATGAAACGAAAATTCCGAACTTTATCGTGTTCGAACACATTATTGTGGTCTTTGTTACTAACAGAATAACATTTTGCTCTTGACGAAGACCCCCCCCCCCCTTCCGAGGGTTGAAAGCCCCTTAGCTACATATATCACCTGTCATATGTGGCAGCTTTGGACTCTAACGATCACGGAATATTAATCTCTGTGCACATAGAAATATATTTATATCTCTGTCTCTCTCTCTCGTGCTGTCACAACCCCCCCTCCCCCCTACCCCCCCCCCCCCATGCCATTCGACAGCTCGTCTATAATATCGGCAAACGACGTATTCCATCATTTAGAATCCATTCCGTCGCTTTCCTGCCGCATAATTCCGTTAGCCATGCATCAACAAAATTAAATGATTCGTAACTGTTCCATCAATTTTCCTCCCACAGTCAACACAACTGAATTATGGAAATGACAGACCACTAATTATATTGGTGACTAAAATATTGAGGAGTTCCCTGCTGCGGGTCAATATTGGTCCAGCCAGATGTTATAATGAGGAGAGAGAGAGAGGCTTTTGGGTTCTCATTAACGTATATATTATAATAGTTGTATGATTTATGTATAGTTGTATCTTATAGTATTTATAATGTCATATTATTTATAATGTTCATAATATTTTCATAATATTCATAATATTCATAATATTTCATAATATTTTAATATTCATAATAATTCATAATATTTATAATGTCAAAGAAAATACACCAACAAGCGAGTACAATTGTATTACAGCCCATTAACAAAGATACAAAAATAAAATAAAAGATACTCTAAAAATGGCATAGTAAGAGTTTAAAATCTATTAACATTATTAGTAAAACTAGCTGTACCCGGCCACGCGTTGCTGTGGTTCAGCAACGCACAGCAACCTTCCCTGTCCCCCAGCCCTCACCACCATTACCCCCCCCCCCCTCCTACGTCCCTACATCCTTCCAACCATTCCTCACTCCCCCATTCCCTCGTCCTCCCCACCATTCCCCACTCCCTCGTCCGATACATTCCCAATAATCTGATGTTCCCATCAGGAAATTGGGAACATCAAATGATCTGATGTTCCCATCACTGAAATATAAGAAAAAATAGTTAAAAAAACGAAATGAAAAGCATTGAAAAAATATACTCACGAAATGAACCGTATGGTAAACAACACAGCTCAATTTCAATGCAATGTCACACAAAATAATTAAATCAAAATAAAAATAAATCGAAATCTATGAAAATTCAATTTATTAATGCAATCGGAAACACTGAAATGGAATCGTAACATATTTAGTATTGCAGCTGTTGCTATTACGTGCAACAGATTGCGGAGTTTTTAAGGAAAGCATGTTTTTACCTGCCAAAGGTGCGGGATGTATATAGTAGGTATAGAAAAACACGGGCGTATTCAAATGGAATGTTGTGTCAAAATTTCAAAGCAATCGGTGAAGAACTTTCGGAGATTACAGCGTGTGTTGCTTTTACGTTCAACAGATGGTGCTGTTTTTCAAACAAAAGCATGTTTTTACCTGTCACAGGTGAGGCATGTATATAGCGGGTATATTAAAGGACGCGCCTATTCGAAGCAACGTTGTGTCAAAATGTCAAAGCAATCGGTGAAGAACTTTCGCAGATTAGCGATTTTTAACAAACGAACATTTACATTTTTATTTGTATAGATTTGGAAAACAGTCACATTAATATGCCATCACTTTATGTTGGAATATATATATATATATATATATATATATATATATATATATATATATATATATATATATATATATATCACAGGGTCGAATGTGTCGAACCTGTGAGCAGCTTTTTCACTGTTTTCTTCCATCGACTCTCTCCCACTGGTTTATATCTGAACAAGAGCTCTTTAAGGTAAAGAAAAAAACATTCGTATACAGAATTACAATAATATTTCTGTGTTCATGGCCATTTCTGATGATGATTATAAGTTCCTCATTCACGAATCAGGTGTCATCATCACCCGCTTTTACTATTGCAACCACAACTACAATTCTTGGTAAATAATTGGCCACACATAAACTTTCTGATAAGTAATTGACAGCCTCACATTTATGTAGATCAATTTGCTTCTGGCATCGTGACGCAGTGCAGGTTAAGATCACCTGTGAGTCAATGGTCAGTGAGTGTACCTCGGTGTGTAAGACAGAGGCAGGTAGCGAGCCTGTGTGAGGAAGAACAACTCTTGAATCCACACATATAATCAACAGTAGTAACTACGTTGAAGCTCTCAATTGTCAGTGTACCCACAATAAAGAGGCTACATAATAAATACATGTTAAAATTTCCTTTGCCTTCTGAATAGAACACCTGTACAATAATATCTAATTTAACCTTGCTTTCGGTTAAACACCTGCATAATGAATTGCTGTTTAACTGCCTTCTGAATGTAATCACTGCATAATATATCTTTAATATGCCCCTATGACAATGTTTGCCATGAAAACACCTGATAAAATCTCACCTTTTTATGGATTAATACACCTGCATTGACACTCCACTTAAACCCACATCTGCCTTAGATTATCACCTAAATAATCGACTTGAAAATGGTCTAGAACGGACCGAAACGTCGCCGTCCTTTCACCTTCTTGTGTGTGTGGTCTGGTCAACATTATCACCTAAACATCTCTAAATGTTTCACCTAAACATTTTTCTCTGCATTCAGGAAAAATTTCAATATTGCGATATTCTCGACTTACTTCAATAGCTGTGTTTACTTCTCTGAGCTTTACTTCAACTTCAACTAATATATTGTCACATGCAGACAAGAAGCCACAATAACGTGGATGAACATATGACACACAACTCACACATCAGAAAGTGAAGGGACGGACAACTTTTGGTCCGTCGCTGACTGTTGTCTGAACCACCCGAGGTCATCACGGTCCAGGGCGAGCAGATATATCCTCGCTTCCTTTATTTCCAGTTGTGAAGGTTTGTGTCCTCTGTTAAGAGCCCCTGCGAAGGGCTCGAACCTTGGAAGACCAGGTGTTCGCGCACCTTGGCACAACAGTACTCTGCCTCTAGACCAGGAACATCATTAAAAGAGGTTGAAAGTCGGGACAATTACCCAACAAATTCAACCTGCCAACGACACAAGCCATGGTAAGAGATCAGAATTCATTACACACAGAATCACACTAACGTGATACATAAATAAACAAATCCACAAGTGCCGTGGCGAGGATTCGAACCTGCGTCTGGATGCTCACAGACGAAGGTTCGAATCCTCGTCGCGGCCCTTGTGGATTTGTTCTGAATTCATGTTTAACGTCCATACATTACTAGGGTGAACACGAGCTTCATAATACACGGTAAACTTGCATAAACTCACAAGTCAAAGAATGCAAACACCTGGCCTTCCAAGGTTCGAGCCCTTCACAGGGGGTGTGAGCAATATACGAAAAATGTGACAGGCAACTACAGGCCAGTTTCCATAACTTATATACCATGCAAGGTGATGGAGAAGATCGTGAGGAAATGGTTCGTAGAACATCTGGAGAAAAGGAGCTTTGTAACACACCACCAGCATGGGTTCAGAGCTGGTAAATCGTGCCTCACAGGCTTAATAGAATTCTATGCTCGAGGGACAAAAATAAGGAAAGAGAGAGGGGTGGGGCACACTGCATTTTCCTGGACTGTCAGAAAGCCTTTGACACAGTACCGCATAAGAAGCTGTTACAAAAGTTGGAGAAACAGGCAGAAATAAGAAGTAAGATGCTGCAGTTGATAATGGCGAATCTAAGCAACAATCAACAGCGAGTTATTATGAGGGGCAGACCTCAGAGTGGCGAGATATCGCCAGCGGAGTCCCACAGGGCTCTGTACTTGAACCCATTCTGTTTCTGATATATGTAAACTACCTTCCAGAGGGTATAGACTCATTCTTCACAGTTTCTGATGCAAAAAATTATGAGATGAATGAAGACAGGGGAATATACACACAGGCTACAAGAGACCTGGACAAATTAGAGGAATGGTCTAGAAAATGGCTACTAAGTTTAACTCAGGAAAGTGTAAAGTAATATGAAACTAGGCGAAGGGAGCAGAAGGCTGAACACAACGTACAATCTGGGAGATGAAATCCTTCAAGAGTCAAGTACGGAAGAAGATCTGGTGGTTGATATTTATATATTTATCTATTTATTTATTTATTTATAAACAAGTAGTTACGTTGGGTTTACGAGGGCTTAAGGAGGTCTGGTCGTCACGACCGGGCCCGGGGACGGTAAGCCCCGAAAAAATTCAAGGTTAATCAAGGAGTACATAGCATTGATGTTCTTGCATTCATTCAGAGCCACTAACACGAACACAGCGTTTCGGGCAGGTCCCTATTCTAACAGATAATTCTAAGTAGGTAATTTGTATCTAAATTTGAAGAATATTAATGTGTTCAATGTTAAAAAAGTTGAAGAAAGTTATTAGGTACATTGTAGTAAAATTTGAGGATATCAACAGGAACCGATATCACAGAAGCCTACAATCAATTGGATATCATCGGCGGCGTATGCTAGATTGATTAATATAAGAGTGAGTACTTACAACTATTGTGAGTACTCGCACACACAAAACACACACACACACACACCACACACACACACACACACACACACACCCACACCACACACACACACATACATAACAGGTGGGACCATTTAGTGAGAGGCAATAAACAAGATCATTTTCTCTCAAGAACCAGAGAGCTGGTGACGATTTACAGCAAAGTTGAGTAAACAGCAATCCTTCAGCACTGTTTACAACCACGGCTCCTGCACACATGCAGCAGCCAACATGGCACCTATACACACATGCCATCAGCCAACCATGGCTCCTACACACACATGCACCAGCCAACCATGGCTCCTACACACATGCAGCAGCCAACCATGGCTCCTACATACATGCAGCGAGCCACCATGGCTCCTACACACATGCAGCAGCCACCATGGCTCCTACACACATGCAGCAGCCAACCACAGCTCCTACACACATGCAGCAGTCAACCATG
>WNGS01167104.1:4190139-4200819 GCA_020271785.1 Procambarus virginalis | reverse complement strand
AGGCATGAAACAATGATGACAACAAAATTTGATAACCCACACACATGCAGTTGCTAATTCTCTGTTAAAGTCGACGTGTGCATTGTCGTGCACTGTATTCTGGTCTTAGCAGGTACGGTATAGCACTGTCAGGGCCAGAAGCCTTGCAGGTGTAGCAGACGTCTCATGATATATGTGATGTTCTCTCCATAATTACCAATCCATTTACTGGTGCTTAACCTACAGAAATGACCCAAGTCGTGATGAAACATTGTTACATTGTTAAGCACAGCGCCTCCTATCCTACTTCAGGCTAGCAACACATGTAAGGCTCCACCAACCTTATCCTCACCAAGCTAACCCATTCTACTCTAACCTAACCTCTGCCACTCCAAAGCAAGGTACAAGAGCTCCTCTCTCTCTTGGCCAGATTGATGACAGATTGAAGCGGAACCTCCTTGCCTCTAGGATAAACAGGGACCCAAAGTCACTGTAAGGAAAACTGCTAATGCGAAACTGTTCCGGTTGGTAAGTAACAGGAAAACGTTATTCATTGAGAATGAGGAGCATGTAATGTCAGCAACCACATCCCGCCCAGCAGACGTTATTCACTCCATCAATGTATAGTTTATGTAACAAGTATCGACGTTAGCCCATCTGGCTGACGTATCACCTCCACGACATCAGCCCATTTGCTGACAAAACATTCTGTTCAATGTTCTTACTGACAAAACCTCTCTACAGCTGACTCTTAATTAAACTTTATCAGCCACTGAGCAGACATGACTAAGTGTGTCACGGTCTTGACTGTCTCAAAGTCATGTGGCAGAGTTGTGGTAAGTACTCACATAATAGTGTTGCGAGGGGTTAGGCTTCAGCTCATTGGTCCTGCCTCTCAACTGTTAGTCAATTATTGTTAGGTTTCCTGACCCTATTGGCTGTCTCAGATCTATATATGACACTGTCAACAGAGCCTCCATCAGCAAATCACATTAAATCGGAACTTTCTTCACAACTGGGTAAATTACATAACGTTACAGTTCATTAATTCCATAAAAGTCACAAAACAGCACTGACATAAATATTGGTATAATGACGTATAGTGTCCAATTAGTTTATTTCATATCACTCGAACACTGGACCAATTTATTTTAATCTCTGTGGCCCATTGGGTACTCAGCTGTCTCCTGCGTTGACTTGTGTGAGAACCACACTTGGTATAGTGTCCTATCTTTCCCATGAGAATTTTGTATGTGGCAAACATGTCCAACTTCCGGCGAGGTGTAGTTATATGGCTGAAGTAACTAATACCTCGTGGCTATGGGACTAGTTTGGTGGCATACTTCTCAACTTGTTTCAAATTCATTTTGCGTTTACCTAGATAAAGGCTCCGCGCTGCCGCTACATATTCCCAGGATTGTCTGACATATGTGGTATATAAGATCGTGAATGATGACATACTCAAATATTTAAGGAAGCTCTAATGTCGCCCAAACTGGCATACGCGCTCATGATATTATATGAGGATCTTGCAAGAGACTTTAGGTGCGATATCAACAGCTGGGTCTTTCTCTCCGTTTGATTCCTAAAAGATTTCACCTCGCATTTGGTACCTTCGGTTCCCTACACCTTTTTCGTTGCTGTGCATTTGCTTGAGTTAAGCTCTTGTAGCCATTTGTTGGACCATTCCTTCTGTTAGTCCAGGTCATAATTTTGGCGTTATCATCAAACATAGAGAGAAATGACTATTCTATATTGAAGACTATTTCTAAATATTTGGAACAGGAAGGGTTCAAGTACTGTTTCCCGTGGGAGTTTTTTGGTGGTATCTCGTCCCTGTGAGCTCTCTTCTTTATGAGAGACTCTGCTGTATGTTCCTTAACTACCCTGTCCTCTGGGGCCTCCTACCTGTTCACTCCGGCCTGCTTCTCCAACCTGCGAACTAGTCTCAAGTCGGGTAATATATCGAAGACTTTCTGACAGTCTAGAAATATGCAGTTTGCCATGTCAGATTTCTGTCAGCCGTTTATAGAATTGTCTATTCAATTTATGAGGCAAGATTTACCATCAGTGACGGTGTGCTAGTGATGCACCACAAAGCCTGGTCGCCACGGATGCGCCACAAAGCCTGGAAGCCACGGATGCGTCACAAAGCCTTTTAGAGCCATTTTGTTAATTAACCCTGCATGGTAAGTAAATTAAGAACAATATCCTGTAGTTCAGTATCGTGTCTGTTTCCCATCTTGCATACTGGAACTATACTGACGGTTTTCTATCTTATTGGTAGGTTTCCATTTTCATTTATTTTGCACCATTGAAAGTGGCAAATATACCGCTCCTCATTTCGTAATAATGTTGGAACTTTATCTTGTCCAAGTACCTTTGTCGTGTTTAATTCCAGCAGCTGCTTCCTTCCTCAAAGTCAAACAGTGCTGTTTGGTGCACCATTATCTTCATTCAGGCACTTTTACTGGATCTGTTGTTAAGATCTATTAAAATCTCAAGTCATTTCGCCTTGTCTGTCTCTATGAGAATGTCATGCGCTGTCCTCAGTTTTATTGCCTGTTCCTTCACTGCTGTTTGTCTCCTGATGTTGCTACGATGCAGCTTGGGTTGGGATGTGCTTTATCTTCTGCTACTGAGTGAGGTACCCGGCAGTGCTTGGGTCTCTTTCTGTCTCTCTGTTTCTGTCTTTCTCTCTTAGAAAATGTGACATTATGAACAGTTGAAAAATATAAAAACTTTAAAAATACTATTTCAGATTTCAAAGGAGTCACTAAGAGTCGCAATAGGTGCTTACTCCTCTAAAACGGGTACAATGGGAGCCGTCCTAGACTCGCCATTGACAGTCCCCCACCACACATGTGTCATCCAGAAAAATTGGGTCAGACTTGTCCCCCCAAACGTCTAACCTCTAACCTTGCGACAGACAGACATTATATGTCATAGATAAAATTTTAAATTTGCTTTCTCACTCTCTTCTCACTCTATGTTATTTATTTCTGGCTTTCTGACACCTTCCTGTACTTTCTGGCGGGTTTATGGTCAGTGGGACAAGAGGATTTAGGCCTCGGGACGCGAAAGGTTAAAACATTACTCAATCGTTTTGATAATAATAAATTAGAAGCTTACAAATTCAAATGAATTTCAGACGCATCATTAAAGACTCAGTAATAATGCTAAACATATTTTACTTATTGACGTATTCGACACATGAGCAGCCAGGAGAGAGAGAGAGACTAGAGGAAGCTGCTCACTAAAGCTTCAACGAGAGCTGTATTCCGAGAGAGGAAGTGTAGGGAAGACTTCAGTAAATGATGTTGATCCCAAGAACGCCCTCGGGCTCCCTTGGGAGGTTCAACTGTGAGAGGCCTGAGGAAGGTAATTACTTCAAGACCTCTCCCACAGCCGCATCAGCCGGGCCTTACCAACCAAATTATAAATTATTGAGCAGGAAAGACGAAGGCCCGAGACTGGCCCAGCATCAGAGGCTCAGCACATAGATCCTAACTTAAGAACATGTGTAAAAAATCACACAATACTGGAACAAAAGAGGAGTTCATCAAGACATGATTAGACATGTTCCTGCAAGAAGTACCGGACCAACCAGGTTGTAGTGAATGTGCGCGCCTACGGTCCGCTTCAAGCTATAGCCTGTTGGACCAAGTTATCACATGTCAAGCCTGGTCCCGGGCCGGGCTCGGGGAGTAGAAGAACCCTTGGTATGATCCAAGTATGGTGGCAGGTCAGTGTCAGAGGTCAGTGTCAGAGGTCAGTGTCAGAGGTCAGTGTCAGAGGTCAGTGTCAGAGGTCAGTGTCAGAGGTCAGTGTCAGAGGACAGTGTCAGAGGTCAGTGTCAGAGGTCAGTACCAGAGGTCAGTGTCAGAGGTCAGTGTCAGAGGTCAGTACCAGAGGCCAGTGTGACAGGTCAGTGTCAGAGGTCAGTGTCAGAGGTCAGTACCAGAGGTCAGTGTCACAGGTCAATGTAACAGGTCAGTACCAGAGGTCACTGTACCTCTTTCGTGTACCTCCTTCCTGTACCCACTTCCTGTATTCCCTTTCTGTACCTCCATGTACCCCCAGCCTTTACCTCTAGCCTGTACCTCCTGCCTGTACCCCCTGCCTGTACCTCCAGCCTGTACCTCCAGCCTGTACCTCCAGCCTGTACCTCCAGCCTGTACCTCCAGCCTGTACCTCCAGCCTGTACCTCCAGCCTGTACCTCCAGCCTGTACCTCCAGCCTGTACCTCCAGCCTGTACCTCCAGCCTGTACCTCCAGCCTGTACCTCCAGCCTGTACCTCCAGCCTGTACCTCCAGCCTGTACCTCCAGCCTGTACCTCCAGCCTGTACCTCCAGCCTGTACCTCCAGCCTGTACCTCTAGCCTGTACCTCCAGCCTGTACCTCCAGCCTGTACCTCCAGCCTGTACCTCCAGCCTGTACCTCCTGCCTGTACCTCTAGCCTGTACCTCCAGCCTGTACCTCCAGCCTGTACCTCCAGCCTGTACCCCAGCCTGTACCCCCAGCCTGTACCTCCAGCCTGTACCCCCAGCCTGTACCCCCAGCCTGTACCTCCAGCCTGTACCCCCAGCCTGTACCTCCAGCCTGTACCTCCAGCCTGTACCCCCAGCCTGTACCTCCAGCCTGTACCCCAGCCTGTACCTCCAGCCTGTACCTCCAGCCTGTACCTCCAGCCTGTACCCCCAGCCTGTACCCCCAGCCTGTACCTCCAGCCTGTACCCCCAGCCTGTACCCCCAGCCTGTACCTCCAGCCTGTACCCCCAGCCTGTACCCCAGCCTGTACCCCCAGCCTGTACCCCCAGCCTGTACCCCCAGCCTGTACCTCCAGCCTGTACCCCCAGCCTGTACCTCCAGCCTGTACCTCCAGCCTGTACCTCCAGCCTGTACCCCAGCCTGTACCCCCAGCCTGTACCTCCAGCCTGTACCCCTAGCCTGTACCCCAGCCTGTACCCCAGCCTGTACCTCCAGCCTGTACCCCCAGCCTGTACCCCCAGCCTGTACCCCCAGCCTGTACCCCCAGCCTGTACCCCAGCCTGTACCCCAGCCTGTATCTCCTGCCAGTGGGCCAGTTTTCCATGGGTTTCTCTGCCAAAGGATTTCCAACAGTCCAAAAATATTCAGACTGATATCTGCTCTCTATGCTAAACGATCTAGTTCGCTCGGTCATGGAATTGTATAGAGCAATTCACAAGCTTGAGAGAAGGACGCAAGAGGTTCGAACGGGGGATCGGTGGGAATTCAAGGTTTCGGACAAGTTGCTCGTGTATAAACAAAGGATAGAAACGGGCGTAGATGTCCAAGTTTCTGTTTAACTTAATAAAAGTAATATTTGTACTTATGTCTTAAACTTTTGACAACAGGATTTTTATTAAGCCAAATGATAATCTCAGTTTATGCAACGACTCGGCTGGGACTAACAGTTGTTTTCTGATAGCCAGACGGACGACAGTGTATTATTAATATGACAACTGCGGCGCCATGACCTAGTGCCCAATAATTACCCACACACCTGCTGTCGAGAAATTACAAATATTATATCATACGCTCTTCAGTATCACAGGAGAAAGTTCATTCGTTTATCAAAGGTCAAGTGGATTATAATAAGGGTTTCCGGCATTCCAGAATAACTTTTCAGGTCACTGTAGGTATCATTCAGGCCACGATCGTCAGCGGACGTACAAGATGGGATGATCCCTATTGATGTGCTCTAGTTGCATTCAGAGGCCTCTCGTTACTTGCACGAGAGTCCCATTAACGTGAGAGCCTCTGGCGTGGCCCATCAAGAGGAAGGTCACATCCTCTGGAGAGTGATTGGGGAATCCAAGGATGACAGTTCGACTCCAGATATGGCCACTAACATTTCCTCAAGCAACTCAAGGTGCAACTTCAATCTCAGTGATATGAGGAGCAGCACAATCTACACTAAAATCTTTGCCTACGTTTGTGGTCCAAACACCGTTCTGAACGAGACATTTCTGTATCAACACACCGTGGCCAAGATTCAGGCTTCAATCTCCGGTGATTACTAAGTCAACGTGTTCAGTTCAGCTTGAGAAGTAGGCGAATGTTGCACCTGTTGACACGTGCGATATTTTCACTCCCAGATGTGGCACCCTGTGACACCTGCGATGTTCCTGTCCCAGATGTGGAAGAGGGCAGGAAGGTCCTACGGGATGGTCAATGGTCAGACATCAGAGTCATGGTCCGTGAACAGTGCTGAAGGTGTGAGGGGACTGGGGGGGGGGTAGGTAAGATATCAGGAGAAGCGTTAACAATGTGACCGTGAAATATGAAGGCAGGATAAGTGCTGGGTTGTGAGGACGGGGTGAAGGAACCGTCTCCAGTAACTCGTCAGGGTTCGATCCCGATGGAACAAGTCATCTACAACAAGTTACTATAACAATGAACACAAAGTTTTGGGATAAAAACCGAGCCACGCTCGCAGTGTCCAGTCCTCAGGTTGTGCTTGTCCAAGCTGTGGCCGACCAGATCATCCTCAAGCTTTGCTCGCTCAAGCTGAGTCCAACCCCAAAGTTGTTGTTGTAGACACAGCTGCTGGGAACAAAATGTTTCAAGCAACACAGACAATGGTGAGCCTGGTGGACTTACCTGGCACAGGCGCGGGGCTGTAACTGGGAGCGAGACCCAAAGACCTTCTTGTCACTTTAACTATACTGTGAGGTTACGTCTGGCCGTCTGCTCCAGCCAACGGAGGAGACGCTAACACCAAGTGGGTAACACTTCACCTCATGCTTCAAGGCTCTGTGTACACCGTATTTGCTAAGGTGTGTTCTCCTCCCTTCTGCCTCCGAAGATGGTGACTGCTTCAGTGAAACGCATCATTTAATTATTTTCGTGACTTTTCAACTTTCTTCCCAAGTGACGAACAACGTCAGAAATATAGTAAAGATTCGCGTTAACTGACTGAACCTTTTAGACCACATTCAAAAACATTTAAAGACACACTGCTTCCTAAATTAGCTAATTTATGTATCCAAATGTGTCTGTGAAATTTGTGTATATATATATATATATATATATATATATATATATATATATATATATATATATATATATATATATATATATATATAGATATAGATATATATAGATATAGTATAGAAATAGATAAATATATATATATAGATATAGAGAATATATATATATATATACTGTAGAATATAAAGATATAAATATATATATATATTATACTGTATATATAAATATATAAATATATATATAAAATATAATATATATATATATATATATATATATTATATATATATATATATATATATATATAATATGTCCAACCGTGTTGACTAAATAATTGCAGAGAGGCGACGCAAGACAATTCTCAGTAATTATTTCAACACAAAATGACTCGCATGCAGCAACATAACTCAATTCCAGCTAACATGAAGTAATCTAATCATCTCTTCAATCCGGCCACACAGACTTGACAAGTCGTGTCTCATCTAATTACCTTCCTTTACAAATTACATTAATGTGCTCTCAAAGACTTTAAGCCTTAAAACATGACGGTAGATATAAGCAAAATTGTTTAATTTTAAGATGAGAAGCCAAAAAAATACTTGTTAATGAAAATATATGCAAGAAATTGTTTTGTTTTCGAGAAATAATTTGCCCCTGGTGAAGTAGAGCCGATCGTCCGCTTTCCCTTGACATCCGTATGCAGATGTTACAGCCGGTTATTACACCGGTATCCGGCTTGATTCGGATTAGTTCCGCATCTTAGCTGTTAACAGCGTCATTAATGTCAGGATCTGACCCGCCCACTAGAAATATTCACAAATTTCACTGTGGGAGAGAGCGGCTCCCTCTATACACAGTACTGGGAGGAGGGAGAGGACGCTCTTGTATGTATGTATGTATGTATGTATGTATGTATGTATGTATGTATGTATGTATGTATGTATGTATGTATGTGTATATGCATATATATGAGTTCAGGGGTCGTACATATAAAAGAGGTTCATGTTATTATTTACATATAGATTCTTACGCGCAAATAAATGAGTATAATGAATACAGAAACACAAATACTCTCTCTCTCACACACACACACACACACACCACACACACACACACACACACACACACACTGATCATGGTGTGCTGATCATGGGGGACCTAAATCATGGAGAGATAGATTGGGAATCAAGGAATCCCCATGGAGGGGGACGAAACGTGGGGAGCAAAATTAGTAGATGTTATAGACAGGAATTTCCTAACACAGCATGTGAAGGAAGACACAAGGGAAAGAGGAGGAGATGCACCGAGCCTATTAGACCTGATTTTCACCCAGAACGTAGAAGATATCGAGAATTTGGAGCATGAAATACCTCTAGGGGCCAGTGACCATTGTGTCCTAGTCTTTGACTATATGATGGAATTCAAACTTGTGACCATGGGACAAGAGATCTGGGAAAGGAGAGTTGACTACAGGAAAGGAGACTATAGGAGGATAAGGGACTATCTGGGAGAAGTGCAGTGGGAGGAAGAAATTAGAGGAAAAACAGTCCAAGATATGATGGACCTAGTCATACAGAAATGCCAAGAGGCCGAAGAGAGATTTATACCAACAGTAAAGGGAAAAAATAAGAAGGAATAAAAACCCATGGTTTAATAGACAGTGTCAGGAAGCAAAAATGGCCAGCAGGCGGGAGTGGAGGAAATACAGAAGACAAAGGACAGAGGACAACAGGATCAGATGCAACAGAGCTAGGAACGATTACATTAACATCAGACGGACATCGGAAAGGGACTATGAGAACGATATTGCAATCAAAGCGAAAAAACAACCTAAGCTACTACACAGTCATATAAGAAGAAAAATGTCGGTGAACGACCAGTGACAAGACTAAGGAAGGCAGAGGGGACATATACTGAAAGTGACAAGGAAATCTGTGAGGCACTGAATGCCAGTTTCCATGGAGTGTTCACTACCGAGCCCGAGCAGCTCCCATTGTTGGAAGGGGTTACCCTAGATGAAAGACTATCAGATATAGAGGTGACAGTGGAGGAGGTAATGAAACAGTTGACAACTCTAGATGCATCTAAAGCAGTAGGACCAGACAAAGTATCACCGTGGATACTAAGAGAAGCAGCGCAGGCCCTCAGCGTGCCTCTGGCAATGATCTTTAATGAGTCACTTATGTCGGGAGAATTGCCCAGTTGCTGGAAGAAGGCAAATGTCGTGCCGATCTTCAAGAAAGGCGATAGGGAGGAGGCACTTAACTATAGACCTGTATCACTGACAAGCATCCCCTGTAAAATACTGGAAAGAATAATTAGGCTACGACTGGTTGCACACCTGGAGAACATTAGATTTGTGAACAAGCATCAACATGGGTTCTGGACAGGGAAATCGTGCCTAACAAACCTTCTGGAATTCTATGATAAAATAACGAGGATAAGACAGGACAGAGATGGTTGGGCAGACTGCATATTTCTGGACTGCCAAAAAGCCTTTGATACAGTACCGCACATGAGACTGCTATTCAAACTCGAGAGGCAGGCGGGGGTAGGGGGAAAGGTCCTAGCATGGATAAGGAACTACCTAACAGGAAGGAGCCAAAGAGTTACGGTAAGGGGCGAGAAGTCGGACTGGCGAACAGTAACAAGTGGAGTACCACAAGGATCGGTGCTGGGACCAATTCTATTTCTTGTATATGTTAACGACATGTTTACGGGTGTAGAGTCCTACATGTCGATGTTTGCGGATGACGCAAAGTTGATGAGAAGAGTTGTGACAGATGAGGATTGCAGGATCCTCCAAGAGGACCTGAACAGGTTGCAGAGATGGTCAGAGAAATGGCTACTGGAATTCAACACGAGCAAATGTAAAGTTATGGAAATGGGACTAGGAGATAGGAGACCAAAGGGACAGTACACAATGAAGGGGAACAGCCTACCTGTGACGACGCGCGAAAGAGACCTGGGTGTGGACGTAACACCTAATCTATCTCCTGAGGCACATATAAATAGGATAACGACAGCAGCGTACTCTACACTGGCAAAAGTTAGAACATCATTCAGAAACCTAAGTAAGGAGGCATTTAGGGCTCTTTACACTGCCTACGTGAGGCCAGTCTTAGAGTATGCCGCCTCATCATGGAGTCCCCATCTAAAGAAGCACATAATGAAACTGGAAAAGGTTCAGAGGTTTGCAACGAGACTCGTCCCAGAGCTACGAGGGATGGGGTATGAGGAGCGCCTGGGGGAACTATGCCTTACGACACTAGAAAGAAGAAGGGAGAGGGGGGACATGATAGGAACGTATAAAAACTCAGAGGGATTGACAGAGTGGACATAGACGAAATGTTCACACGGAATAGTAACAGAACGAGGGGACATGGATGGAAGTTAGAAACTCAGATGAGTCACAGAGATGTTAGGAAGTTTTCTTTTAGCGTGAGAGTAGTGGAAAATGGAATGCACTTAAGGAACAGGTTGTGGAAGCCAATACTATTCATAATTTTAAAACCAGGTATGATAGGGAAATGGGATAGGAGTCATTGCTGTAAACAACTGATGCTCGAAAGGCGGGATCCAAGAGTCAATGCTCGATCCTGCAGACACATATAGGTGAGTACATATAGGTGAGTACACACACACACGCCACACACAACAGGAGACAACGAGTCAGTGTGAGGGTG
>WNGS01167104.1:4155773-4174602 GCA_020271785.1 Procambarus virginalis | reverse complement strand
ACAGAACCAAAATTGGTAATTTAATAACTCACAACACACAAGTTTCACATACGCATCAGGACCACAGGAGTATGGGTCATAAACAGCTTGGTCAGCCGTGACTGTTTGTAGTCCAGCTGACCCGTGGTGTCAGCTGACTGTTGTGTCAAGCGGACTGTTGTGTCAGCTGGCTGCCAAAACCTATGAGGGGTCATTCCCAGCCGGACAACAGTGTTCAGATTATGGGAACAGCGAAAAGCAAATTATGTGGTAATTAATGTCACTCCCTGTGTGCAAGTGGACAGGAACAGTGGTGGACAACTGGTGTGGTGGACAGGTACGGTGGTGGACAGGCTTCCTGACGGCTAGGTAGCATGTTGGACAGGCTTCTTGATGGCTAGGCAGCATGGGGGACAGGCTTCCTGATGGCTAGGTAGCATGGTGGACAGGCTTCTGATGGCTAGGTAGCATGTTGGACAGGCTTCTTGATGGCTAGGCAGCATGGGAGACAGGCTTCCTGATGGCTAGACAGCATGGGAGACAGCTTCCTGATGGCTAGGTTAGCACTGGGAGACAGGCTTCTGAGGCTAGCATCATGGGAGCAGGCTGCCTGATGGCTAGGCAGCATGGTGGACAGGCTCCCTGATGGCTAGGCAGCATGGTGGACAGGCTTCCTGATGGCTAGGCATCATGGGAGACAGGCTTCCTGATGGCTAGGCATCATGGGAGACAGGCTTCCTGATGGCTAGGCCTCATGGGAGAGCAGGCTTCCTGATGGCTAGCAGCGCATGGGAGACACGGAGCTCTTATCTCTGAAGTCATTTGCAGATCTTCCTTAATCGACACTGGAGAATGGAAATGTTATACTGGAAATGGATGGAAATGTGTCTTTGTTCAATACCAACTATCTCTAACCCCCCCCCCCCCTCGTGAACTCTCTCGCTCTCTCTCTCTCTCTGCTCCAATCTCTCATTCCCCCTCCCCACCCCCACTTAACTCTCTCTACTCAATTCCAACAAGCTCTTAGCAACCTCCTAAATATTATTTTCCTCTAGGTCACATAAGATGTGAGCGAAAACGACTTTATTTTCATTTTTAAGAAAGTACTTGAGTAGAGTGCCTCGCGACCCTCTGGTGTGAACTGTCTTGTGGTTCGCATCTCATCTCAGGAAATCTAGCAATCGAGGAGAGTAAATTTGGTCAAAGTTACACAAGAAACTGATGAGACTCTTGCTGGAGGCGTCTCTGAATGTCTCTTTGAAGTGCATTCATCAGGCTTCTCACGCGAATTATTTCCTGCCTATTTCGAAGCTCTCGTGTATACCTTATATTTTAATTAGGGATTCAGATGACGTCACCGAGGCAAGAGTATAAGTCTTACAATTACGGTAAAGAATTAATATTCAAGAACGTAGATTACTTATCAGGTTTTATATAAATGTATTTGATATATTTTAGTTTTTTTTAGTTTAGTATTTCGGAATGTTTCTTAGTTTGTGCGGAGGAAGGAGGGTGAGACGTTTGGGCTACCTCAGGTAAGGCTTTACGGGGTAGTAGTTATTTTATTGGCAGTGTCAAAAAGGAGGGGGTCGGGGTGTGCCCGTACCCCGTTAAGAGGGGGCACAACCCCAATGCCCCTCCATCACAAGGTATGACTGTGAAACATTCAGCGCAGAGCCCATAGACTTTATAATTCATTTAAATAATAATATTGAATTTAAGTAGATTTTCAAAAGATGTGTACAGGTGACAAGTTAGCTTTCTGGACGCAAATGTTTTGGTTATATTAACGGAGAGAGGCAGGCGAGGGAAGGGCGTATGTACACAAAGCAGGAGAGACTGATCAAAGGTGTGTATGTGTGGGCAGGACGGGAGAGGAGGTAGGGGTAGGGGGGGTGTGGAAGCAGGACGGGAGGGTTGTAGGGATAGGGGGGTGTGTGTGGGCAGGGACGGAGGGGTTGGGATAGGGGGGGGGTGTGGGCAGGACGGAGGGTGTAGGGATAGGTGGGTGTGTGGGCAGGGACGAGAGGGGGGGGGGTAGGGATAGGGGGGTGTTGTGTGGGGTTTTTTGTTTGGTTGTGTTGTGTGTGCTGGTTGGGGGGTGTGTGGGCAGGGACGGAAGGGACGCACAAGTCACGTGTCGACAGCGAGAGAGGAGACGGAGGCGCGTGTGTCGGAGGAGACAAAGTGAGTTTGCTAGTGGAAATAAAGTGTGCTTGTGGGGAATATGTGGAGGGTGTGATCTGTGACATGAGGAAGGGCTGTGGAGGGGGGGGGGGTGGGGAGACGTGTGCGGGAGATGGGGAGGTTATCTTGAGATGAAGCTCGGGGTTTTAGTGTCCCCGCCGGCCCGGTCCACGACCAGGCCTCCACCCCCCTGGAAGCAGCCCGTGGCCAACTGACTAACACACGCAGTTACCTATTGTTTACTGCTAGGGTAACAGGGCATAGGATGAAAGAAAACTCTGCCCAGTTATTCTCGCCGGAACGCCTGGGATCGAACCCCAGACCACAGGATCACAAGTCCAGCGTGCATGTCCGCTCGGCCGACCGGCTCCCTAAAGCGTATGAGTGGGGAAGAGTGTAAGGATCGCACAAAGTATAAGGTGAGGTGGTTGTTGTCTGACTCCCGGGCTATCAAGTTGTCCTCCAGGTCTCTACATCTTCCCTCTGGATCATTGGAGGACCATCCAACACGTTATGCTCGAAGTGGGATTCATCTGGATGTTGATGAATAGCGGCGGCGCTTGGTATGAACACTGACTCAAGCTTACGAAGCCTCGTACGATCGTCAGTGTGTGAGATATTGTCGTATCTTTCACTATGTCTTGGCGACTCAAGATGTCAGTGGGTGAGAGTTACTCACATGTCATATTTCTCACTAGACTCCATGAAAATGGCCGAGGGGTGATATTTCTTATATTTCGTAATATTTTTTAAAGCATTTCACTTATGCCTATCCCAACTAGTCTATGTCCGTCCCGTACTCCGTATCCCAAACCACTTTCCCTAAAATTTGAGTGAGGCTATCCCCTAAGCATCTGGCTTCCAATTCATCACTTGACATTACATCAATTCACTTGATTAAAAATTGCAACTTTTGCCATAACATATTGCATACTATTTTTTTCCCATGATCAACAGCAGTAGTTCAGTCACACGGGATAAAAATACACATAGGAATCACAAGTAGTTGCACCACGCTCTGTAAGTATTTTTATTTTACATGTGAGTTTTTTCTTTATTTTTTAAATTGATGCTGACGTGACTGCTCTCACGCTGAGTTCGGAGAAATGTGACCTGAAGGTGTATGATATGTCAGGACGTGACAAGAGTTTGAGAAGACCAGGGGGTTCCCAACAGGGGTTCCCAACAGGGGTTCCCAACAGGGGTTCCCAACCAGGGGATCCCGACAGGGGTTCCCAAAGGGGGTCCCAACCAGGGGTTCTCAACCAGGGTCCCAACCAGGGGTTCCCACAGGGGTTCCAACAGGGGTTCCCAACAGGGGTTCCTAACAGGGGTTCCCAACCAGGGTTTCCTAACCAGGGGTTCCCAACCAGCGGGTTTTCCTAACCAGGGGTTCCTAACCAGGGTGCCCAACCAAGGGTTCCCAACCAGGGGTTCCCAACCAGGGGTTCCGAACCAGGGGTTCCCAACCGGGGGTCCTAACCAGGGGTTCTCAACCAGGGTTCTCAACCCAGGGGTTCCTAACCAGGGTTCCCAACAGGGGTCCTACACCAGGGGTTCCTAACCAGGGGTTCCCAACAGGGGTCCCCAACAGGGGTTCCCAACAGAGGTTCCCAACAGGGGTTCCCAACAGAGGTTCCCAACAGGGGTTCCCAACAGAGGTTCCCAACAGGGGTTCCCAACAGAGGTTCCCAACAGGGGTTCCCAACAGGGGTTCCTAACCAGGGGTTCTCAACCAGGTGTTCCTAAACCAGGGGTTCTCAACCAGGGGTTCCCACCCAGGGGTTCCCAACCAGGGTTTCCCACCCAGGGTCTCAACCAGGGGTTCCTAACCAGAGGTTCTCAACCAGGGGTTCCCAACCAGGGGTTCTCACCAGGGGTTCCCAACAGGGGTTCCCAACAGGGGTTCCCAACAGGGGTCCCCAACAGGGGTTCCCAACAGGGGTTCCCAACAGGGGTTCCCAACAGGGGTTCCCAACAGGGGTTCCCAACAGGGGTTCCTAACAGGGGTTCCCAACAGGGGTTCCCAACAGAGGTTCCCAACAGGGGTTCCCAACAGGGGTTCCCAACAGGGGTTCCTAACAGGGGTTCCTAACAGGGGTTCCCAACAGGGGGTCCCAACAGGGGTTCCCAACAGGGGTTCCCAACAGGGGGTCCCAACAGGGGTTCCCAACAGGGGTTCCTAACAGGGGTTCCTAACAGGGGTTCCTAACAGGGGTTCCCAACAGGGGTTCCCAACAGGGGTTCTCAACCAGGGGTTCCCAACCAGGGGTTCCTAACCAGGGGTTCCTAACCAGGGGTTCCCACCAGGGGTTCTCAACCAGGTTCCCAACCAGGGTTCCCAACCAGGGGTTCCCAACCAGGGGTCTCAACCAGGGTTCCCAACAGGGGTTCCTAACAAGGGTTCTCAACCCAGGGTTCTCAACCAGGGGTTCTCAACCAGGGTTCCCAACCAGGGTTCTCAACCAGGGTTCTCAACCAGGGGTCTCAACCAGGGTTCTCAACCAGGGGTTCTCAACCAGGGGTTCCCACAGGGGTCCTAACCAGGGGTTCCCAACAGGGGTCCTAACCAGGGTTCTCTCAACCAGGGTTCCCACCAGGGTTTCCTTAATCAGGGTTCCTAACCAGGGTTCCCAACAGGGGTTCCCAACAGGGGTTCCCAACAGGGGTTCCCAACAGGGGTACATGTTCACAGGTACTCTGCCTAGATCGTGAATGTTTCAGTGTTGTTGTAGTGTGTAAATGTTCCAGTGGTGTTGTAGTGTCATATATTCCAATGTTGATCTAGTTCGTATATTCTTTCCATGGATGTCGTAGTGTGTGGATATATCGCAAGGTTGTTCATTGACTATTTTATCTTGAGGTTATCTTGAGATTTTTTCGGGGCTTAGCGTCCCCGCGGCCCGGTCCTCGACCAGGCCTCCTTTTTGTTACACATCCCCCCAGGAAGCAGCCCGTAGCAGCTGTCTAGCTCGCAGGTACCTATTTTACTGCTAGGAAATAGGCTAGGAAAGACTATTTATTTTCGCCTCCACAGGGGATCGAACCAGGATCCTCAGGACTATGAATCCGAAGCGCTCTCTATTCAGCTGTCAGGTCCCCCCACTAGAGCAAATTTCGAACTCAAAAACACGAGTTATCTGGAACATAAACACTAACGCAAGCTGATCTTCTTTTGTCGTTTCATTTGTCGATATATTTCTATGTAGCTGGACAAACTTTTCTGTTGAAGGCCGTATTGTGTGTTACGAAACCATATAATCTTTAGAGGACACCTGCTGCCATGCGTCCCCTGAAGTCGATCTGTAGTCTTGCCAATATATTGGGAACAATGGGGCTGAGACATCCCAGTTGGCTTGGTCAAGGTGCAGACAGCTTAAGTCTCTTTGATGGTGTTTCAGATGAGGTCGGGAGACATCTTCATAAACAAAGTGCCGGTCGTAAAGTGTATTTTGGCACTTCATAAACAAAGTGCCGAATACAAATAAATCTTGTATTTCTGAACATTTTTATCTGTCGTGTGTGAAGTTGAACAAGTTTCCGCAGTACATTCATTAGTGAAAGATGGTCTTCTGTGTTGACTTCTTCATCACTGGAAGCTTCGTGGGTCACTTCTGTAATGGTACCCTCTTTATCACTGGTAGCATCGTGGGTCACCTCTGTAATGTTGACCTCTTCATCACTGGAAGCGTCAAGAACCAGAGGTACACTGATGGCTTGTGCAGCTTCTCTTACCATCCATGGCGAGATTATTTCCGGACCATATAGCTGTATTTCCCTCTAATGATATACTTATCTCATTTTCTCTTTTTATCACTATTTTTGACAGGGACTTGTCTAGGGAAACTTCTTCTCTCAGCACTTAGAACTGTTCTGTCTTAGTCATGAACTCATCGTGGAAGATGACAGCTCCTGTTAAACTACCTTGACATTTCCTGTATGTTCGCCTCCCCTCTGGCACAGTTCTAGTCACTTGGTAGTATACTCTTATTTTCCTTCCTATTCGACTAGGAAGGAAAAGGATCTCAGTTTGTTTTGTTACTTTCGATAGAATTTAATTTTCAAAGGTTTTCTTTCACTCTTCTTATGTTTTCGTTCAGAACTCTGGTACACCTAAGATGGTTTTCCTATGTCCTCTTTATTTTCCCCCGTCCCTCCTCTTTGTTGCTTTAGAGGAATTTCATGATCTTAGATTTCTAGATTTTCCTCATTTTGTGTGAAGATCAGATGCAGTGGACTAGGTGTGTGTATTAACCTATTTGTTCCTGAAGAATCGTCTGCCTGGTCCGGGAATCGAACCCGGGCCACAGAATTACACAGAGTCCTGCGCGTTGTCCGCTCAGCTACCAGATCCCAAAATGTGTGTGCGTGTGTGTGTTCGTGCGTGCGTTCGCGTAAGGTAGATGCTCAGAAATGTTTTGTTCCTGTGGAAATGTTAGTACAGCAATTAAACTTTTAACGAGTCATACTTTTAAGTGTGTTCAATTACATTTTATGCAACTTGCACTTTGTGCCTCAAGTAGTTAATATTTTTACCTCATTCAATATAATTGCATTTACTTTCTTTATCAAAATGTTAATTAGAGAAGCCGTTTCAGAATTCGATATTTCATCACAAAATTAAGTAAGCGAAAAATCTAATCGGTGAAGTTTTCTGTTAACTGGTTGTAAATAATTACAAAATTGATTTACGTTTAATTGATACACAAATACACACAATTGGCATGTCTAATTAGTATTAGACATACTCACAGATATTATCTGTGAGTATGTCACAATATCACAGATATTATCAAGTTACTTTCTTACCAGAAAGTAACTTGATATTTTATCTACACCTAAAGAAATAATTGAAGGTGGTGAAGAGGAAAAGTTAAATTGTTTAGTAGTAATATAGAAATTATCAGAGAAAAATTAAACCCGAACAAAAGCCCAGGACCAGACGATGTCTTTTCCAGGTTACTAAGGAGATGTAAAGACAAGCTAAGCGACCAATTACTGGGTAACATAATAGACGATGGGCCCTTTGATTGTTTCAAGCGTAGGTTAGACATTTATATGAATGTTTGAGTTGATATAAATAGGAACCGCTCGTATAGGCCAGTAGGCCTTCTGCAGGTTTCTACATTCTTATTTTCTTAAGGGAAATAGACTACTTGCGCCAAACAATCGGCCAATTGCATAAATCAATAATCGCCAAAAACATTCGGCTAAATCTTGACAAAATGTAGATTAACAAAGGAGTCACAACATAGTTTTATGTTTGATGAATTTGCTTTCATTCCTCTCCAAGATTGACGCAGCAGTTGAGAGTGGACAAGTTTGTGACATCGTGAACATTGACTTTAACAAAGCGTTTGATACTGTGTCTCGCAACTGGGTAAACTACCGATAGGTAATTAAACTCCCGCTGACTCCCCCGTGTCATAAACAAGGCTCCAGCACCAGCAATATGGCTCAAATATATATATATATATATATATATATATATATATATATATAACTGAAAACTCACACCCCAGAAGTGACATTGCATATAGTCCTGGGGACCATTCAGGCTTGTTCGCATATATATATATATATATATATATATATATATATATATATATATATATATATATATATATATATATATATATATATATATATATATATCTCATGATTTTAGATTTGTCTAAAATCAAATTTTAACTATATGACAATCGTACGTACGATTAAATCTTTAGCTATAAGACACTCGTACGATTTCAGCTTTGTCTCAGGATTTCTGGTTCGTCTCAAGATATGTTGGTGAGCGCTGACCTCGAACGCGGGCCCAAAGTTGGAACATGAGACAGCTTATGTGTCCCCAGCCTCGGAGCTCCAGCTCTCGCTGTTTTAGAAAAAAAAACTCCTTGTTCGAAACTTCGTAAGCGCCTTAAGTTTTGGCCGGTTACTAAGATCAAAGAACTTCATCAGCAGCTCGTATAACACTTTAAGACCTTTAATACATAATAATGGTGGAGTGTTGCAATATTTTGTGTGCCTGCCTCTTGCAACTTCCTCCCTCGCTTGCAGGTGAAGGATATAAATGGTCTTCTTTTATAGCCTTTGAAATCTTATTTCCTAAGCTCTTAACTCCCTGGTTGGATAGATGATCATGTTGATACTTGGTGTAATAAACCAAAGATATTTATACAAATAATAACATTATTGCAAATAGTAGTGATAGTATAGCAGTTTTATAGCATATAATAGCAAATAATATTGGTATAAATAATAGGAACGTTAGGAGCAATGCGAGGATTGATCCAATTGATTTTCTCAATAATAATTATAACAATACAAATGCTTGTAATAATGTCATTAAATAACATAACATAAGAACAGATATGTTGTTTCCCAGCATAGTGATCTTGGAGAGAAAGGCATTAAACTCCAGCATTTTTTTTTTTTACAAAATAGTGTAACATTTATCTATCCAATTAAAAATCAAAGTTAATGTGCATGACCCAGTGCCACATAGCCAGACTCTCCAACACAGAGTCACCCACAGAACACACACAGACGAGTTACAGAAGAGATGTTGCTGGCCTGTGTGTATTCTTCGAATTTAAAAAACATTGCATTTCCCTCATTCAGCTTTTCAACAAGTACTCCCCTTCAAGATCATCTACCGAACAAGAGGGGAGATGTGAGACTAACTGCCGGTCCTAACATTAGCAACAAGAAAGCAATATCGACGTCCTTACCAACAGAAACTTGCAAAAAAATCAATGCCATTTGGCAAATTAATAGCGGCTGAACACCACACTGTCACCTCAACAATTCAAACACCTTGTGAGTGAAATAACTCCCAATATTATTCAATAACAATATGTCATCGCCACTTAGCTACAGATAATTGTACAGGAAAATTTCCTGCTTCTTAACTTTAGTGACGAGGACCCCAAAAATATCTGAATATTAAACAAAAATAATTACTATAACAAAAACAGCAGCGAAAAGAACATATACTGCCAAAAATGTTCATATAAAACCAGGAAAACATATGAACAACGTGAACAATAACATGTGAACAATTAGTTCACATGTTATTGAACCAGTCAATAACAATAACAGTCAATAAGTCAATAACAATAACACTAATAATAGTGTTATTGTTACTGAACAATAACACTAACAGCAACAATGAAACATCAACGAGAACAATAACAAAAGAACATAACAGCACAAGTACCGATCAGGATTCCAATGTTTTGTTTGTTTGTTTGTTTAAGAGATTCAACTCGTCCAATTAACTCCATTAATTAAAAATTGATGAAAGTAAATCTGTTATTGAAAGAAATATAATTAAATATTCTTCTTTCAAAAGAAGTAAATTTTGTAATAAAAATATAAGCCCTGGGTTATATAATTTTAATCACTTCATAATTAGTAATATTTGGGATTAATTACAAGTTTAGTAATTTGTCATGTCACACAATGATGGAGTCATGTCACCACTGATGGAGTCATGTTTATTAATGTGAAGAACAGCTGAAAATCTGTTGAAACATGTGTGGGAAAACCAAACTCTATATCAGACTTCATAGGGATCTTGGTTGTCGCAATAGGAACCAAACCTACTTATAGGGGGCATGGGGAGCTACCTTTATTCCTCTGTGACACTCTCCAACAATCACAAATCAACATGGAATGTTGCTTGCGGCTAATTGGAAGAATCTGGCCTCCATCCTCGGACAGGCAAACAGGTTGACATTCTCTTGTAAAGATATAGACAGAAAATAGCTGTAATTCGATTGTTGCTGTATTGTTCCTAGTGAGCTGAGGACACTGTCGAGAGTTCCTCCTTATCTGACCTTATCCTCGGGCGCCTGACAGCTGGGTAGACAGCGCTTCGGATTCGTAGTCCTGAGGTTCCGGGTTCGATCCCCGGTGGAGGCGGAAACAAATGGGCAAATTGTTTCTTTCATCTTAATGTCCCTGTTACCTAGCAGTAAATAGGTACCTGGGAGTTAGACAGCTGCTACGGGCTGCTTCCTGGGGGTGGAGGCTTGATCGAAGACCGGGCCGCGGGGACACTAAGCCCCAAAATCATCTCAAGATAACCTCAAGATTGTATAGTGGATATTGCTCTTTCTCCGCATGTCTTGACACAGAAACGTCCCGGGTTCGAACCCTAATGATACAACCGATCCTCCTGTTCTGGTAGTACTAATAGTAACGATGAGGACAATAGTATATATACCGACGGACAAACCAATTAGACAGTAGAAAACGGCACTTTTGAATTTCAACAAACATTAAATATTTAGTTTTTTATGTTGCAAAGACAAACTAAGCTAACTTAACCCAACCTTCCCTAGGCCTAATACACGATATCTGAGGCCTAATATAGTACATATGCGTGCTATACGAGGCCTAGGAATATTTAAGTTTGCTTTTTAACTGATTTTTTTTTTGGACTCTTATAAAGTAAATAGTATTAAATTCTACTATTTAAGTGCTTAGTACGTCAATCTTTGTACTATGGTGCACATAGTGGCTAAAACTACTATGTAAACGGGAGGATGGGTAGAGGTATACTGCTGGCCCAGACACCAAGCCTCACTTATCGTCTCGCGGCCGGTCAGCTGTAGTTGGGAACCTTATCTTGAGGTTATCTTGAGGTTATCTTGAGATGATTTCGGGGCTTTAGTGTCCCCGCGGCCCGGTCCTCGACCAGGCCTCCACCCCCAGGAAGCAGCCCGTGACAGCTGACTAGCACCCAGGTACCTATTTTACTGCTAGGTAACAGGGGCATAGGGTGAAAGAAACTCTGCCCATTGTTTCTCGCCGGCGCCTGGGATCGAACCCAGGACCACAGGATCACAAGTCCAGCGTGCTGTCCGCTCGGCCAACCGGTCCCCCACCTTGATGCAAATCGCTTGGCGGATTGTGTTCCAGGGAACAAGGAGCTGGTTAAGGTTTAAGGAGAGCTGAAGGAAGGGAAAGTCTGAAGCCTGACAACAGTAGTCAGTACACACAGAGATCACAACAGCCTGATGCATCAAATGAACAAATCCACAAGGGCCGTGACGAGGATTCGAACCTGCATCCGAGAGCATCCCAGACACTGGGATGTTCAGGCAGGCAGATTAAGATTAAGACTGCTCTGATTAAGGCAGCGTCTGGGATACTCCCGGACGTAGGTTCGAATCCTCGTCACGGCCCTTGTGGATTTGTTAATTTGATGCATCAGGCTATTGTGATTTCTAAGTGTAATGAAATAAGGGCGAAGATGGAGAACGGCCTATTGACAGAGCTCGAGTGCAGGGGGGAGTTGTGTAAAACCCTGGTTTGTGTCTCGGAGAGGCTGCAGGATCCTAGTAAGTTCTATAGAACTTCTGGCTGCAATTCTTTTCCATGTCGTAGCTCAGTTGATTAAGGCAGCGTCTGGGATGCTCTCGGACGTAGGTTCGAATCCTCGTCACGGCC
The DNA here is from genome assembly GCA_020271785.1 of Procambarus virginalis. Taxonomy (NCBI): domain Eukaryota; kingdom Metazoa; phylum Arthropoda; class Malacostraca; order Decapoda; family Cambaridae; genus Procambarus; species Procambarus virginalis. The sequence goes on along the minus strand of WNGS01167104.1, from coordinate 4,162,977 downwards.
CTTGTGGATCTGTTCATTTGACAGTAGTCAGTAACCGTCCGCTCCTGACCCCTACGGTGTTAAATGAACAGAATCTTGGCCTGGACGGAACACATGACGCATGTCCCCCATTGACCTTGTCTTGCAAGAGTCGGGAAGTAAGTGGTGAGGCGTGACTACAAGAGCTGACCAATCTGTATAGTTCCTCGTCCAGGAAACTGTCATCTTCCACCAATCTCAAGTCTTGATCACACCAATATACACTCTCCCGCTGTCGGAGACGGAAAGCGTGTAAGGCATTTCTACATCTCCTTCTGTACGATATTACTTTTCCTGGTCCACCTTCATGTGCAATAACACGCTAATTATCATAGCGTGATATTGCAGATGACTGTGCAATATCACATGCAATTAGAAAACAATTTAAGTGAATATAATGCCAGAACTGTCACTGGAGGCCTACGTTACTACGGTCACTTTAATACCATATGGGGGCAATTTTGGGGTAAACATTAGAACACGTTTCCATCATGATCCTCAGTAATGTCTCCAAGAGAACATATACATCTTCCTGTGGAAAACACGAGTGTAAGCAGCATCGGCCTGAAACCCGCACCTGGTGAGGCAAATCCCGCCAAACACCGAAACTACGACGTTGCTACAACGTTCGAACAAGTTTTAACCCCTCCTAACCAGTTATAACAATCAATATAGCAAGTTGTAACAACGTTCTAATACGTCATAAACACGTTAAGCCAAGATGTAGCAACTTTGTTACAAGTTGTAACAAGCGGAAAATAGAGATAGTTACGGTTTGTGTTTCCAGGGTAACCGAATGGGAATTAATGCCGAGATTTACTATACGATTAGTCCCAGAACTGAGAGGTTTAAGCGACAGAGATACGTTAAGGGAAATTAATCTCGCCCCCAAATGACAGAAGAAACATAAGAGATTTGATCACTAAACATTTGTTACTGGAATTAATAATCTAAAAATAGGAGGTAATAGGAATAAAATTGGACCAGACAACCTTCTTAAATTGAGAGAAAATTGGAAAGAAAACGTAAGTGGAACCTGGAAACGAAATTTGCAAAGTACTGAAAGAAGAAGTTGTAGAAGCCACCTCCCTCCACAACCTTAAGATCAGATTTGGCAAATAATTAAAATGTTACAATAGTTAAGTTATAAAGTCTCTGCCAGATACGTAGAGATAAGTTCTAATTCGTCTCTCTCTCCTCCTCCTTCACTCATTTCTCAGCTTGATCTCTATCTTTCTTTTGCTCTCCCGGTAAGTCCCCAACATTCTCACTCATCTCCGATTCGTCTACCCATCATTCTTACTCATCTTCTTCTCGTCCTCAGCGTCTTCACTAATCTGAGGCTCGGCCCTAGAATACTTACTCATCCTAGACTTGTCTCCAGCATCCTCACTCATCTCTGAATCATTCTCAGCATCCTCACATTTCTCAGACACGTTCCCAGGGTCGTCACTCATCTGAGACTCCTCACCAGCATCCTCACTCATCTCTGAATCATTCTCAGCATCCTCACATTTCTCAGACACGTTCCAAGGGTCGTAACTCATCTGAGACTCCTCGCCAGCATCCTCACTCATCTTCAGCTCACCGCAGCATCTCCAATAATCAAAACAGACAAGCAACACTCCATCTTAAAGTCTTACGTGATAACTCTCCCATAAGTCAGGCTTGCGTCTTCTCCAGCTCCTCTCCCCCGTGTTCCTGCCACTTTCTACCAACAGTTGAGCTGTGAACAGTTCATCTAGTAAGACGCTTAAATGTATTGCTGAATCACTTGGGGACACAGCTAATAAACATCTCAGGACTCTGATGTCTTAATGGTCAATTATATGTACGGACTTTGTCATTAATTGCATATTTTCCGGTTGTTGCTGACGTTGCAAGGTTTCAGTAGCATGTATAGAGACTTTATGTATTGAGATTTTATTTATGTTTTCTGCGATTTCGTATATTAAAGATTTGTCGAGTGGTTACTGTATCTGTTCGAAGAGTTGAACACCCGTTTATTATTTAAGTCATCACTTACTCTAACAGTCTCCTGTTATGTGACATTTTCTATAAGCTAATGTCTCTGTAACCTATAAAGCTCGCAGGCAAAGAGTCTGTTTTCATATACATTTTCTACATTCGTGTGTACAATTTACATTTTTATCACTGCGATATATAAACTTTTCAGTGCAGTTTAAATTATATCTATGCATCAACTACGTTCATCTCTACGATCTCTTAACTTCTATGTGTAATATTATTTGATAATTTTTTTAAATCGTCAGATACAGTCGTGTGGCGAAATGAGAACTCATATCGTCGCCGCCTCTACACGAGTAATGATTTTGTCATATCAAATACACTAATGATATTTCTCTTTCGCTGTTTAGTCTACGGTCCAGCCCAACCACTTGGACTGGACCATCCAAGTGATTGGGCACCATTCCTTACCCCCCCCCCCCCCCGTCCCATCCTAATCCTTATCCTGACCACTTTCTCAGTGCTATATAGTCGTAATGGCTTGGCGCTTTTCCCCTGATAGTTCACTTTTGCTGTTGGATATTATCCCCCTCTCGTGTTAATGTTCCTTTCATAATGACTTTCGGTGTCTGGTTAATGTGTCGTGTATCTTCAGCAAGAAAGTTTTTATCTTTCATTGTTAGCTTGGCTTCTGGTCATTATGAAAGAAAACTTTATTAGTGTATGATGTTTCGTGTGATGAAGTATAGTATAGGGCAAGGCCATCAACTAATATTATACTTATAATAATATACTTTAATTATACTCATTAAAATGTTTACTTCCTCCATCTCTTGAGGTTATCTTGAGATGATTTCGGGGCTTTTAGTGTCCCCGCGGCCCGGTCCTCGACCAGGCCTCCACCCCTAGGAAGCAGCCCGTGACAGCTGACTAACACCCAGGTACCTATTTTACTGCTAGGTAACAAGGGCATAGGGTGAAAGAAACTCTGCCCATTGTTCCCCCCCCCTCCGGCGCCTGGGATCGAACCCAGGACCACAGGATCACAAGTCCGAGCGAGATATGTCAGTAATATGCATTCTCTACTACCTTATTAAGAGTGGTTTAGAACATCCGGGAACTTCCATTAAGATTTATATTGCATCATTTTTATTGACTTCAACCTTAGACCCTTGACCTGACATGATGGAGTAAATGTTACTCATGTTACTCATTCGTCTAAAGCGGGAGGACATGAATCCTTAACCTCTCGTACACTGGTCCTACACGATGTCATGCACGTTATCTTCATCACCTCGTGTACTGATGTGAGACGGGGGCCAAATTGTTACTCTCATCACACTTAATAAGGATTTTGCTCTTTTATTTCAAGTTCTTGTACCTTTTGAATGACAGTGAGACCTTTTTTGGTACTCCATGTGGGAAAAACCTGCTGTGATTGATATAAGAGGAGACTACCAGAGACTTGTACTGAACTAAATTAAAAAATTACTGTATGCAAATTAATTCAACTAAAATCTCTAGCTAGGGTCGTAAATCCTAGCTCCTCTTTTCCTAATGACAGATAATGGGCTGTAAGGGGCAGGTGGGGTGAGTGAATTAGTTGATAGGTTGATTGCAGTTCCACGTCCACCTGCCAACAGGTATCTCACATCAGCTTGTATTTTATACAAGGATAAGATTTTATAAATTCAGTTATATAACTGAACACTGGCTCTGTTTAAATCAGAGATTTAAACATACACAGTCTAGCCTAGCACCTTAGCAATTAACAGCCAATACACTTATACTTTAAACAATACAACACTTAAATTGTAAATTGTAAAGTATGATAAATGACCTAAATATGGTCTAAGTACTGTTACTGAGTACTAAAATTATATTCAATTAAATGAACTTATATGATTACTTAAAAAATAACTAAGCAAGCAATTGTTAACTTAATTTATATATTCAAGTATATGCAATGTATATGATCAATGTATATGATTAAATACAGTCAGCTTGTTGAATCTCTTCCTACACTCTGGACACTCATGAGTATTTGTTTACTTATTGTGACAATCTTTTCTGACACTGGACACTCATGAGGTTCAGAGCTTGGATAAGATTCTGCTGTACCACAATATTAATAATAAACTCACAGAAATATGAGGCGTTGCCTCGCCTTTTTACCGACTATCAGTCTTATAGAATATTAATGTTATACTAGCTTTAATTGGCCAACTAATACGCTACAGTAATAACATTCAATAAACTTAGCTGAAGCCGGGTGCCTGTCTGACAAAGTGTGCCAGACTGAAGAACTCTCTTGGCGAGTTTAGGCACGATATTTTAGATTACAGCGTTGCTGTTTGATCTAGTAGCGTTGCTACGGATATTGGACTGCGTTGCAGAAGATAACAATGAAGATTAGGGATGAGATTAGGGATGAAGGTGGAGACCGCGTCACTAAATGCTCCACTTCACTCTTATTTTACATAAATGTTCTAGGATTTTCCTTGTTGATATATTGTCCAGGTACTCCCCCAGTTCTAGAGAGTGTTCACTGGTGATAATGATATTAGATAAGGTGTCCTCAGCAAAAATGTTCGCTAAGGGACCGTCACGTGTACACAGTTGTGTAAACATACGCGTTCTGCCCGCGGGCTGTGGTGGGCGCTTCTCTCCCGAGATGCCCCCCCATCCCCCTTGAAAAGGGGTAGCTTACAATGAATATTGATTGATTATTTTTACAGTCTAGACTTATGATTGAGATAAGATGTGATTATAATAAAATATGATATAGGATTTAAAGATTATAAGTAGTACTTGATAATACCACTGACTCTTAATAAGGATTCGATTTTATCTCTACCGGATACTACGTCAGTGTTCCAATAAATTTTTAATTAACAAATCCTTCTAGAAGCTTCTGGATCCTTGAGAGATCATGCACAAAGTCACGTAGGCATCTATAGGGCCCTATGGCGTACGTGATCATAGTGGCATTGTCATCTAGGATCAAGCTATATAGTGAATCTATTGTGATTCTGATATGATTCTGATATGATATAGATATGATATAGATATGATTTGATATGATATTGATATGATATAGAAATAATACATTTCTTAGATGATTATTAGATATGGTGGGTAAAAATTTCCCACATCTTCCAGAGGGAGAGAACTGGCACAGAGTCCTATACTAAGGACAGTAGTAACCATATGTATTTATTTACTCTCCATCGGATTGATAATACAAGTGCAAATTTTGCTTGCACTTTTGTGCGGCTGTCCGTTGTGGACGATTGTGCCTGTTAGGAGTCTGTGGGTCATGTGTAGTTAGAATGTCTTGAGGTCTCTCAGGATCTAACTGCAGCTGGCTCACTGATTCCATGTGGATGAGTTTGTCCAATGTCTTCAGGGAAGTTGTTCCTTTAGACAGGATCTTGACTATTCTCAAAATCCCCTGGCTATCTGGATGGACTGAGACAACTTTACCTAATGGCCAGTCAGCCCTAGGGCCATCACTGTCTACCAAGACAATATCGCCAGGTTGGAGATTAGATATATTATGTGGGACATTGGCCCCATAGTGATGTTCTCGTAGAGATGTAAGATATTCTTTTGTCCAAACATCATTCCATTTTTGGATTATGCTGGACAGATGCTTATACCCCTGAACCAACTCGCTCTGACTCACATATGAGGGATCTCTGATCTCATCATCCACTAGAGATGGTACTGGAGTCAGAAGTCTTCCATACATTAGGTGTGCAGGACTTAATGGCTCATGTTGAGTAGGATCATCAGACAAGTAAGTCAACGGCCGGTTATTCACCCTTGATTCTATTTCCGTGATTACTGTCTGGAGTTCTTGAAGATTGATTTTCTGACGGTGTAGAGATTTTCTCAAGGATCTTTTGACAGTTCCTATTAACCGTTCATAAAATCCTCCGTGCCATGGGGCTCTTGGAGGGATAAATTTCCATCTGCAATGACGCTGTTCCAGTGTGGAAGTAACTGCAGGATGGGAACAGATTTCCCGTAGACATGCTTCTCCAGCTACCAAGTTTGCTCCGTTATCTGAAATCATCAGCTTGGGGCATGATCGGCGTGCTGCGAATCTGCGGAAAGCTTGAATAAATGATTGAGCAGTCATATCGGGTGTTACCTCTAAATGTACTGCCCTGGTGGTAGCACAGGTGAACAGACAGATGTATGCCTTGATAGGTTGCTTATCTGGAGTCCCTGTTAGATATATTGCTCCTGTATAATCTACTCCGGTCGTTTCGAAAGGATGTAGATGGACCACACGTTCTTTGGTAGAGGTGGTGGCCCTGGATAAGAGCAAGTTTTTGCATCGTACCTTCGGCATATCATGCAATTTTTCAAGATTGATTTGACTGACTGTCTTCCCTGAGGAATCCAGTACTGTTGTCTGATTTGTGTGAGTGATGAGAGAGAGAGAGAGTGGGAATGAGAGAGAGAGAGAGAGATGGTAATTAATATTACATTTTATGAGAGAGAGAGAGACAGAGAGAGAGAGAGAGTTTTAAGAGAGAGAGAGAGACAGAGGATTGGGAGGAGAGAGAGAGAGAGAGAGAAGAGAGAGAGAGAGAGGAGAGGAGTGAGAGTGAATAAATGAAGCTGCCACTAGTGAGAGTTGAGTACGGGCCAAGTGCAGGCACCAGCCTCCAGAATGACGTAAGACACCAACAACCTGCCTCCAGGCTCCCAAGAGTCTCCCCAAGAGCCTTAGTGAGTGTCCCAAGAGCCACTCCACCTCGACTCCCTGACTCCTGGAGACCAGTGAGTAACTCACAGCCCCCGGGAGAAAACATACGACCTGATATAACATAAATTAAACCACTAATGTCGAGATCTTGACCAAAGTGCTTGTGTAAAGGATTTTCCTCGTGTCGACGGAGAATATTTTGTAAAGAAAATTAGTTGGAATAGACAGGTACGTCTGAAAGCATACTGGGATTATTTTAATTGTTTTATTGCGGCATTTTTGGTTGGGAATTTGTTAAATGTCGTATGCAGTGTTAAAAGATATGTTTAATGTTTTAGGTAATTTTCATTGAAACCGTTTTGCATTCATGCTTCGTAAACGAGGAATAAGTTAATATTGTTATTATTTTATTAAAACGTGAAAATATGGTTGTTCACTCGTAGTTAAACGCCGCCTTATATATCTCCTCTTTCCCTGATAGATATGTTAATGTAT
>WNGS01167104.1:4127510-4140326 GCA_020271785.1 Procambarus virginalis | reverse complement strand
GTAAATGTTGCATTGATTTGTATCCATTACGGAAATGTGGGAGCGTTCAGAGCACTCCATGTCTATTGGTAATGTTTATCGTGCTCGATAGATTATTCTGATCATTACATCAACAAATAAAATGAATTAAAACAAACTTTTATTTTCATTATTTTCTTCGTTTGATAAATAAGTCACAGACAAATTAGCTGCCAACACCAATGTCGTGATCTGGATAACCTAGTGAAAGGTTGAAGCTTTAACCAGATTCTCAGACAAGTCCTGACAAGGATTAGCCCTTGAGGTCTAATACCTACATATAGAATTTAAGGAAAGGGATTGGTAGATGGTAGAATTGCGAGCAGCGATTGGAGAGATGGATTACAGGTAGCGGTTGGACAGGACATGAGATTAGAGATTGGGGGCTGGAGAGGAGATGAGATTATAGATGGGCATGAAAAACAGAAGAAAATTACAGGCATGGGATAAGGAGGAGACAGAAATACAAGTAGGTAGAGAGAAAGAGAGAGAGAGAGAGAGAGAGCGAGAGAGAGAGAGAGAGAGAGAGAGAGAGATAGAGAGAGGAGAGAGAGAGAGAGAGAGAAGAGAGAGAGAGAGAGAGAGAGGAATAGAATAGAGAGAGAAGAGAGGAAAAACAATTGATTCCTAATAAGAAATTGATGACTAGGGTGCCAGCTCAGATGGAAGACGAATAAAATGTAAACTTGGGAAACTTGTTAATAAAAATACAATGAGACCATTGTTTCCCCTGAAATGGCTGTATTAAAGGTACTATTGGTCTCCCAGTACTGTATCACCTGTGTTGCTCTCTCAGTACTGTATCACCTGTGTTGCTCTCTCTGTACTGTAGCACCTGTGTTGCTCAGTACTGTATCACCTGTGTTGCTCTCTCAGTACTGTATCACCAGTGTTGCTCTCTCTCAGTACTGTAGCACCTGTGTTGCTCAGTACTGTAGCACCTGTGTTGCTCTCTCTCAGTACTGTAGCACCTGTGTTGCTCTCTCTGTACTGTATCACCTGTGTTGCTCTCTCTGTACTGTAGCACCTGTGTTGCTCTCTCTGTACTGTAGCACCTGTGTTGCTCAGTACTGTAGCACCTGTGTTGCTCTCTCTGTACTGTATCACCTGTGTTGCTCTCTCTGTACTGTAGCACCTGTGTTGCTCTCTCTGTACTGTAGCACCTGTGTTGCTCAGTACTGTAGCACCTGTGTTGCTCTCTCTGTACTGTAGCACCTGTGTTGCTCAGTACTGTAGCACCTGTGTTGCTCTCTCAGTACTGTAGCACCTGTGTTGCTCTCTCTGTACTGTAGCACCTGTGTTGCTCAGTACTGTAGCACCTGTGTTGCTCTCTCAGTACTGTAGCACCTGTGTTGCTCTCTCAGTACTGTAGCACCTGTGTTGCTCTCTCTGTACTGTAGCACCTGTGTTGCTCAGTACTGTAGCACCTGTGTTGCTCTCTCAGTACTGTAGCACCTGTGTTGCTCTCTCTGTACTGTAGCACCTGTGTTGCTCAGTACTGTAGCACCTGTGTTGCTCTCTCAGTACTGTAGCACCAGTGTTGCTCAGTACTGTAGCACCTGTGTTGCTCTCTCAGTACTGTAGCACCTGTGTTGCTCTCTCTGTACTGTAGCACCTGTGTTGCTCTCTCAGTACTGTAGCACCTGTGTTGCTCTCTCTGTACTGTAGCACCTGTGTTGCTCAGTACTGTAGCACCTGTGTTGCTCTCTCTGTACTGTATCACCTGTGTTGCTCTCTCAGTACTGTAGCACCTGTGTTGCTCTCTCTGTACTGTAGCACCTGTGTTGCTCAGTACTGTAGCACCTGTGTTGCTCCCTCAGTACTGTAGCACCTGTGTTGCTCTCTCAGTACTGTAGCACCAGTGTTGCTCAGTACTGTAGCACCTGTGTTGCTCTCTCAGTACTGTAGCACCTGTGTTGCTCTCTCAGTACTGTAGCACCTGTGTTGCTCAGTACTGTAGCACCTGTGTTGCTCTCTCTGTACTGTAGCACCTGTGTTGCTCAGTACTGTAGCACCTGTGTTGCTCAGTACTGTAGCACCTGTGTTGCTCAGTACTGTAGCACCTGTGTTGCTCTCTCAGTACTGTAGCACCTGTGTTGCTCTCTCAGTACTGTAGCACCTGTGTTGCTCAATACTGTAGCACCTGTGTTGCCCTCTCAGCACCAGACAACAGCTGTTCAGGTAATTACATTTCCAAGGTGTGATTACTTGAGTCATTAATGTTTACATTTCTGTTATTGCCGGTGTTATTACTGTTATTTTTACAGGTTATTTATGTTATTTTTACAGGTTATTTCTGGTGTAACTTTTATTTATACCTGTGTTATTACTGATATTATAGCACGTGTTATTGATGTTGTTATTTTCTACTGGTGTTATTACTGATGTTATTAATTATGATGTAATTCAAATAATATCTTATCACAGACTTAAAAATATGGGATAAAAACCCACACTAATGTATTTGTTTTTTTTATATGTAAATATTTACACCAAGTCTCTCGAACTCTCCTGTGTGTGTTTTTTGTAATTATTTGTAACTCCTAAGTTAGTATCTGTAACTCCTAAGTTACTATTTGTAACTCCTAAGTTACTATTTGTAACTCCTAAGTTACTATTTGTAACATGTTAAACTGCCAGTGTTAATATCAGTTGGCATAACGGGAGACTATTAAATATTCACGTTCCAGCTAATGTAATTGACTGGCACAAATCTTTTGGGAAATTGGCATAAAACTGTTTCAAGCCCATTTTGACATGTGTCATGTCAGTTATAGTTATAATTATAGTTATATAAGATAACATAAACATTAGTATGCAATGACAGCGATAAGGAACCCGGAAGATTTTACTGTAAGATGTAAAATCTTACAATGCGAGCTGTAGCTCTCACAACCAGAAACATTTGCCTTTGGAAATAGAATGTGTGTCTATGTCTCTTTCCTCTCCCATGGTACGTCTGCAAGAGATAATCACTGTGTGAATAATTGTTTCCGTTCTAAATGTCTGCTGAGCGTTATATCCACAAACGATGACTATTAAACCCTCGGCTTACCGACACTATTAAACAAAATATTGAACTATATACTGATTTACATTCTGGCTGGCGATCTGGACACTTTGTAACTTTTTAATTTGCGTGTGAAACTTGTTACTTAACGACTGTGCAGGCGAGGAGTCACAATAACGTGGCTAAAGTATGTTGACCAGACCACACACTAGAAGGTGAAGGGACGACGACGTTTCGGTCCGTCCTGGACCATTCTCAAGTCGATTAACGACGCTGTTTCGTTTTATGGCAACGGACACTATTCAGAACAAAAGCTCATATGGCACCTCTGTTCTCTCCAAAGTGTCTAACACTTTGGAGAGAATTGTGATCTGTCAGTACCTCCAAAGTGTTTAACAATACTGAGCCCTCGAAATACTTTACACCTCTGCTAAGTAGACGAGTGGATCCTATAACCGCTTTAAAATCATATATATTCTCACAATGTCTGCAAATTACCTGTCAGACGGAGTAATATACCATATAAATTTGATTTATATTATTGATTTATTATTTGATTTAATCTCTATTATTGAGAGTCAACATCTGCTATGTTTTGTCCCATTTTATTTGACATATTCCCTTATTTTACTGCTAGTAAGTTGTGAGCCAAAACAGCTCCTATTTTATGATCTAGTTGTATTACTACCAAAGATTCAATAGATAATACAAGCAGTACAATTTTGGCAGTGCTTTAGATTAGTTGACCAGACCACACACTAGAAGGTGAAGGGACGACGACGTTTCGGTCCGCCCTGGACCATTCTCAAGTCGATTGAGAATGGTCCAGGACGGACCGAAACGTCGTCGTCCCTTCACCTTCTAGTGTGTGGTCTGGTCAACATACTTTAGCCACGTTATTGTGACTCATCGCCTGCTTTAGATTAGATTCTTTTAACTCAATTTACACGTAGAATTCAGGTCTCAAACTAAGTGTTCAGATGACGGTTTTCTAATGCAATTCTTTCTGGAACAAACGCCAGTATGAGGAAACTTGTTTATGCTGACACTTGGTGGCAAACAGCGTTGTTTAACAGTCAATGTCTAACTTTGTGTAGATGTGGATTATGGGACCTGCCTGAGTTGTCCTTGGTCAGCTGACCTGCTAATAGTGAGCTTAGTTATTATTATTAACATCTTTATTGACAAAATTAATTACAATTTTGCCTAATCTGAGGATTTTGATAGTCTGATTAAAGGGAGGATAATGCTAGTATTCACTGTCACGCAAGACAGAGGGTCATACATAAGACAATAGGTCTAAACTGTAGGCTGAAACACATATATATCACGCGTCAAGGAAGAGTCCACGCCTCAGAGTGGGGTCTGCTTCCGGTGACCTGACGGTCGTCAGCACGAGTGACCTTAGTAAGGTTAAATGCTAATGCAGGAAATTCTGGAGAGGTAACTAAAGTATCCATTCTCTCGCCCCATTCTCCGGCCAGGCTTGATGTCTTACACTTGAAGATAGAATTCACTAATGAATATCTTTTTCTTTTAAGGAAATTTCCCATCCAGCAAACCATACCATAGTTATGTCACTTTCACACCAAGGTAGACTGAGGTTCTGCATGAGGAACCGGACAAGACAAGGCTGATCACCTTGAGACGTTTAAATACTGATAAAATTTGAATATAACATTCCAGACCACTGGTCTGGAATGTTATATATATATATATATATATATATATATATATATATATATATATATATATATATATATATATATATATATATATATAGGTCAAACGCATTATATCTTTTTTTCCACTGAAGTGCCAATCACTGGCCACCTGAACTTAGCAAGATATGTGAGCTAAGTTGTAATACAGTACAACTTAGGAATAAGTGATGTTACAGAGGATAGCAAGACGTCATTAGGGAGAGCAGGATACCAGGAGCTGGATGTTACTGAGAAATTGCTATCGCAGAGAGATGGATGATAGAAAGGATTTCAATGTTTTTGACATCCAACTGATGTTGCATTAGTTGTGTGTTCAGTGTGTTGAGTGTGTGTGTTCAGTGTGTGTGTTCAGTGTGTGTGTTCAGTGTGTGTGTTCAGTGAGTGTGTTCAGTGTGTGTGTTCAGTGAGTGTGTTCAGTGTGTGTGAGTCAGGCTCATCCGAGAATCTGTTGATGAGCTCAATTTCGAAGGCGCTAAACAGCTCTAAAATCCATATTAAGTTAAATCCATAAGTCTTATTATTAAAATTGTCTGCATCATTTTGATTTCCTTTACTAATGTACAACAAAATCAATAAATTGTTTTCATAAATGCTCATACATTTATGCGTGTAAATCACGAAGAAATTAACACGTGACGAATAATGTGATGATATAAAATCACGAAAGAATAACTATACAAACTTTCGTGTAAATGAACTCATCAAAAAAAAGTACATCAGTTCTCCATCACAAATAATTTTTGTTCATTTACCTAAAGGAGGTAAAAGTCATATAACACAAAATTATTATAATTAAACATTAATCAAGATATAATTCAGAAAAGTTACTTGTCAACAATTTCTAACAAAATCATTACAGTTATGGCTGGAGTGAAGAGTTTATATAATAAAAAAAATTCTTACAGCTTACTGAGCAACCTGTCCTCTTAAAAAGAACGTTGCATTTGGCCGTTTGCCTGTATGGCTGAATTTGGACGTAATTTGAAAATGAAAAAAATATGAAAATAAATTTAGGATTTTTTTTTTTCAACAACAGTAAGTTAAGGGTCCTCTGATAGGTTAGGTGGGCAGGAAATTCTCATAAAGTTTCAAAACGTTATGAAAAACGTTAATTTAAAGTGTCCTCTCATAACCTCTGTGCGTACGCCGGACGACTCAAATAGAAAACGGAACAGAACGTCACTTTTGTGAGTCGATTTCATTTCAAATTACGTCCAAATTTGGCCATATCGCGCATACGAGCCAAAAGTGACGTTCTTTTTAAGAGGACGGATTGTACTGAGACATATTCAACAGTGAAACATATTGTTATAATAGCTGAATACATCAACAATCATATTACCATTTCCAATTAGACTATGCAGGCAATTTGAAGGATATCTAATATAAACTAATTACTCAATGAGACTGATATAAATCTAATCATCCTCAATATCACTCTGAACACACTGCCAATGTAACACAGATCTGATTTTAATAGGATTTAAAATTTACTTGTGAGTAATTACCAAATGATTCCAATTATGTGTCAGGAGGTCCCCCCCCCCTCCTCCCCCCCCCCTTGCATTCTCTGCTGATTAGCTGTTTTATTCATTCCTGCAGACCATCTAAACTATCATGTGGTCAATCATTCTTAAGTTGCTGTTTCTAACAAAGTTGATTGTTAGGGAAAAGTCTGAGTATTCGGTGATAAGAATGTGTCAGGTCCTCAGTTATCAGCAATTTGTGTTCAACTTTACATCATTAAACAGAAGCAGATATTGAGCAATTTTGAACTTCAATGAACATTGAACTTTGTTCAATGTTGTGTCTCCTGTCTTTTGTAATGTATCCATCAATGACTATAAAGCAGTGAGTGACAGTATTAGTAGCCGTGAGTGACAGTACTTACAGCCGTGAGTGACAGTTCTTACAGCCGTGAGTGACAGTGCTAGCAGCGGCGAGTGACAGTACTTACAGCCGTGAGTAACAGCACTTACAGCCGCGAGTAACAGCACTTACAGCCGTGAGTAACAGCACTTACAGCCGCGAGTAACAGCACTTACAGCCGTGAGTAACAGCACTTACAGCCGTGAGTGACAGTATTAGTAGCGGCGAGTGACAGTACTTACAGCCGTGAGTGACAGCACTTACAGCCGTGAGTAACAGCACTTACAGCAGCGAGTAACAGCACTTACAGCCGTGAGTGACAGTATTAGTAGCGGCGAGTGACAGCACTTACAGCCGTGAGTGACAGCACTTACAGCAGCCAGTAACAGCACTTACAGCCGTGAGTGACAGCACTCACAGCAGCGAGTGACTGGTGGGTCGCCTGTGAGATCTTGTACATTAATAGCGACCATTATTATATAACAGCAGTGTCCGATTTTGTACCTTTTATTGAGCAATACAACTTTTATTCCTTTTATGGAGCAATTCAGCTTTTGTACCTATGATGGAGTGTTGATTTTGTGTAGAATAGGAATGGAGTTGTGAGCGGTGCTAGCGGATGTGTCAAGTATATTGGCTTTTGTCGGAGCTTTTGTGCCCTGTTCGTGTTATTTTGTCGGAGCTTTTGTGCCCTGTTCGTGTTATTTTGTCGGAGCTTTTGTGCCCTGTTCGTGTTATTTTGTCGGCGCTTTTGTGCCTTGTTCGTGTTATTTTGTCGGCGCTTTTGTGCCTTGTTCGTGTTATTTTGTCGGCGCTTTTGTGCCCTGTTTGTGTTATTTTGTCGGCGCTTTTGTGCCCTGTTTGTGTTATTTTGTCGGCGCTTTTGTGCCCTGAACGTGTTATTTTGTCGGCGCTTTTGTGCCCTGTTCGTGTTATTTTGTCGGAGCTTTTGTGCCCTGTATGTGTTATTTTGTCGGAGCTTTTGTGCCCTGTTTGTGTTATTTTGTCGGCGCTTTTGTGCCCTGTTCGTGTTATTTTGTCGGAGCTTTTGTGCCCTGTTCGTGTTATTTTGTCGGAGCTTTTGTGCCCTGTATGTGTTATTTTGTCGGAGCTTTTGTGCCCTGTTTGTGTTATTTTGTCGGAGCTTTTGTGCCCTGTTTGTGTTATTTGGTCGGAGCTTTTGTGCCCTGTTCGTGTTATTTTGTCGGCGCTTTTGGGATTTCTAGGCTCACAAGGCTCCCCAGGGTGCTGCATATCTTCCTCACCGAGGATATGGGATCCCTTGTATATTACAAAATATACAGTATAATATAGAAGCGCCGTATGTATATGGAAGAATGATAACATGGACCGTACCCCTGGGTAGAGGCGTTTGGTATAGAGGTCGTGTTGATGGTCCTCTAGTGGGGTGCTGTCTACTGTGTAGAGGAGGCTCGAATGGTTGTGTTGAAGTGTTACTAAGTGTTACTGAAGTGCTACATGTGCTGAAGTGCTACTAAGCTGCTCGGTTAACACTTTCCTTCGCTGGTAGACCCAGACTACCCGAGGCACGTTGCTCTCACACTGTAGATGGCCACAGCTGGTAGACCCAGACTACCCGAGGCACGTTGCTCTCACACTGTAGATGGCCACAGCTGGTAGACCCAGACTACCCGAGGCACGTTGCTCTCACACTGTAGATGGCCACACACATTATCCAAGATATTTTGGGTTCAGATTGCCCTAGAAGGGTGTTGATGGGCCTAACACGGATTAGGCTTATTGAGGTTCATTTTGAATAATATCATAATAGGCTGTGTAGCCCTTGGCCGGCAGAGAGCTGTTTCAGTCCTCCACTCACAGACACGTAAGTTATCGGACCAATCACTAAACGCCACGCTTGACACACTTGTTTCAACGACTGGATTGACAAATTCATAACTGTTAACCAATTCTGTACTGATTATTTTTGTTATTTTTTTAATTTGAATTTATTGTAACGGTTCCTAACATGGTTTAAGATTTGTAGCACAATAAGCCTATCCACACCACCATTTTTATTATCATGTTTTAGTCATTTATACCTTGATACCCGCTTGATGGGGTTGGTCTTCCAGGCTGTTGCTTGGAGCGGCCCGCAGGCCCACATGTATCTGGTTGATGGGGTTCTGGGAGTTCTTCTACTGCCCAAGCCCGGCCCGAGGCCAGGCTCTACTTGTGAGAGTTTGGTCCACCAGGCTGTTACTTGGAGCGGCCCGCAGGCCCACATACCCACCACAGCCCGGTTGGTCCGGCACGTTTTTTTTAGAAAACAGTCTAGTTTTCTCTTGAAGATGTCCACGGTTGTTCCGGCAATATTTCTTATGCTCGCTGGGAGGACGTTGAACAACCGCGGACCTCTGATGTTTATACAGTGTTCCCTGACTGTGCCTATGGCACCTCTGCTCTTCACTACACCTCTGATGTTTATACAGTGTTCTCTGATTGTGCCTATGGCACCTCTTCTCTTCACTGGTTCTATTTTGCATTTTCTTCCATATCGTTCACTCCAGTACGTTGTTATTTTATTGTGTAGATTTGATACTTGGCCCTCCAGTATTTTCCATGTGTATATCATTTGGTATCTCTCTCGTCTCCTTTCTAGTGAGTACATTTGGAGAGCTTTGAGACGATCCCAATAATTTAGGTGCTTTATCTCGTCTATGCGTGCCGTATATGTTCTCTGTATTCCCTCTATTTCAGCAATCTCTCCTGCTCTGAAGGGGGAAGTGAGTACTGAGCAGTACTCAAGACGGGACAACACAAGTGACTTGAAGAGTACAACCATTGTGATGGGATCCCTGGATTTGAAAGTTCTCGTAATCCATCCTATCATTTTTCATGCTGACGCAATATTTGCTTGGTTATGCTCCCTAAACGTTAGATCGTCAGACATCATCACCTGGTACAGGTACTGGTTCGGCTGGTTGCAAGCTGTGAGTGAATATACTCCTTTCCTTGTGCCTTCACTCGCTCTCCTAATATATTGCTTATCATTGTTTGATAGGCTTCCTTCTTCTGTTATAATGACATCTTCTGTTCTATTCTCATAGGTGTGGTAAATTCCTTTCGCCCAGGCATATTAGATTACTGTATAGCCTGTATGGAAGAATACCTTACCTCCTGGGTAAGGAAAATTCTCATTATCCTAAGTTATATATCAGAAAACTCTTTACCCCTGAAGGATTCGTACCCTGACAGCTAGGGCTCCATGCCCCTTGGTGTGTCCAGGACTGTTACTACTAGGCCACACTGACTGTACAAAAGAATTGAAAGTCGTTTGACCCTTAACCCAATGCTCTTGATGGCCTTTTTGGGCACAGATATTTCACCAATCACTTCATTATGCTTGGGTAACGTTAGGGTAATGTCGTGCCTAATAGCCAGAACGCACTACTCGGCCTAGTATACAAGACCCGCTTTGCCTAACAGTCAGAGTGATTTTAGTTAAAAAAATTGTTCCAGTTGATTTATTTGAATTAATATTATATTACACTAGGAACAGGAATTACTGATTTAGTTATGTTAGTTTAGGTTAGGCTAAGATAGGTTAGGTTAGGTCATATTTCTACGTTAGTTTCAACTCAAATAAAAAACTCATATATAATATAATGGAAAGCTTTATTATTTTATAAGAAAAATAATTAAAAAATATATAAGTTACCGAAAACTTGGCTTATTAGGCAAAACGGGCCCAATATATAAATTACAAGAGAGCTCACCTACCATTGAATAGGGTAATATACAGTCCTTATCAGTGAGGTGTATGATCGTAGTGTATGGATGGATAGCACCCAACCAAGCCACACACACACACACACGCACGCAAACACACGCCACCAACCACAACGCAAGAAACACCGAGAACTTGCTCGCACAAGTTGGGAGAGAGAGCGGAGCGTGACGGACCGACTCTCACGGTGGGAGAGAGTCAACTGAGGCTTTGGGGCGCTCTCCACCTCCAACTGCGCCCGCAATGTACACACACACGCACGCACACACACACACACACACACACACACACACACACACACACACACACACACACACACACACACACACACACACACACACACAAGGTTGGTTTCCCAGGTTTCAAGTGTAGATATGATAGAGCCCAATAGGCTCAGGAACCTGTACACCAGTTGATTGACGGTTGAGAGGCGGGACCAAAGAACCACAGATCAACCCCCGCAAGCACAATTAGGTGAGTACAGACCTCTACATGCACACATGTGTCTCAACCTCAGAGTCTTATGGGAATAAACATCATTAAAGATAAGATGATGCACATGATGGAGATAAGCAGGATGGCTATAAGACTCGGGGATAAAGCCATCCAAGAGGCAGATGAAGAGAGGAACAAGAATTGTTGCAACAGCAATGACAGGTTCTGCAAGAGCAAAGACACAAGCATAAGTTAGAATCAAAGAAAATGCTGAAGCAAAAGCTGGATGATATGAGGGAGCACTGTATGAGATAGAGGGAATAAACGTTAAATATGAGGAGAAATAGTAGAAACATGAGAGATACTGAAGGCACTGGGAGCCAGAGAGTTAGATAAAGATGATAAAAAAAAATGTCAAGAAATAGCAGAAACAGATAAGAAATTTAAGGAAGAATTGATAAATGCGGGTACCTACTGGTAGTGCCATGTGGCAGAACTAAGTAAATTATGTGAGAGATATCTTCTTAAGCTGATTAAGGCCTGGTCGAGGACCGGGCCGCGGGAACACTAAGCCCCGAAACCATCTCTAGGTATCTGAAGGTAAGCTGGGAGAAGAAGTAAGGAAAAGTAAAGCAACAGAGGCCGCTGTTAATGAAACGCTTGATATATGTAGCTTTAACGAACGAGACTACAAAAGAGGAAATTTTAACAAACAAGAACTGCAAAAATGTAAATGAAAACAAAAAGGTGGTTCCAACAGAGGGATGAGACAAAGAATGAGAGAAGCATAGCACCAGACAGTACAAAGAGGCAAAGGGAGAGAGTAGGGAACTGGGAAACTACAGTCCCCAACCTAAAATTTCAGAGGGGAGTGGGGAACCCTCCACCAGCAGTTCTGCAACCCACAGAGAGATGAAATACCCACAACTTTCACCCCAATGAAACCCCCAAACCCTAAGCCCTCCTAGCCCCTATTCAACGTCCACTCTGTCCCATTCCCTACCTCTCTCCCACCCTCCCTCCCTCCCTCCTACGTAAGCCTGCGTAAGACCAACGCCCTCCACCCACTATGATGAAAGACTGAGAGAATTGGATGTTACCAAACGTGAGGAGAGATAGGGGGGGGACATGATAACAACATTTAATATTCTGAGTGAAATTGACAAAGTAGACAAAGCACCATTGTTCAAAGCTAGGAACAGCAGAGCCAGTGGGGCCATAGATGGAAACTGGAGACGCAAATGAGTCATTTAGACATCAGAAAGAACCTTTCCAGTGGTAGTAAATGGAATAGATTAGGTGCAGAATTCGTTGAAGCAAATTTGATTCAAAGTTTCAAGTGTAAATATGATATAAAGCGTGAGAAATGAGGCATTGCTTTTTTCTACGAACGTTCAGAAGGATGGGCTAGGAGCCTATCTCGACCCTGCAAGTACATATTGGTGAGTACATCTATGTGAGTATACAATTCTGGGCAGGGGGGGCTTGACAGCTGAATTGACAGCGCTTCAGATTCGTAGTCCTGAGATTCCGGGTTCGATCCCGGTGAAAGTGGAAATAAATGGGCATAGTTTCTTTCACCTTGTGCGCCTGTTATCTAGTAGTGAATAGGTACCAGGTAGTTAGACAGCTGCTACGGGCTGCTTCCGGGGATGTTTGTGTGTGAGTGAAAAAAAAAGCTTATACAGTTAAAAAGCAAAAAGCTCTTTTTTCGTTTTTTAGCTGACATTAATACTCAGGGAGGGAAGGGAATTATCAGGGGAAGGCACCAAGGCAATACGACTATATAGCACTGGGAAAGGGTCAGGATAAGGATTTGGGATGGGACGGTGGGAAGGAATGGTGCCCAACCTATTGTGGAGGGTCGGGGATTGAACGCCGACCTGCATGAAGCGAGACCGTCGCTCTACCGTCCAGTCCAAGTGGTGGTTAAATAGGCAGGGGAAAACAGAAGAAAAATCACTATCCTGACCTGTTGTATACCTTGTCATACCTATAGTCATTGCTGT
>WNGS01167104.1:4100474-4117929 GCA_020271785.1 Procambarus virginalis | reverse complement strand
AACCAGCCAGCCAGCCCTAGGGCATTCTGGGAATTTTTTCCATAATGGCTGCCTATCACTGAGGCCTAAGAGTCATTCGTACACAACCAACCTCGTACACATTTAGAATTGGATACGAAAAATCAAAAAGAGTTTTCTCGGTTGGCGCAGTTTCCCGCCGACCGAGAATACTCGGTTGGCGCAGTTAAGTGGTTAAGATGCTTTTACACACTCTGGTTATATAGTTACATCACAAAAATTGTATAATTGAAACATTACATGGTCAATCTTGGGT
Source organism: Procambarus virginalis (assembly GCA_020271785.1). Lineage (NCBI taxonomy): Eukaryota > Metazoa > Arthropoda > Malacostraca > Decapoda > Cambaridae > Procambarus > Procambarus virginalis. Next base: position 4,117,655 of record WNGS01167104.1, on the reverse strand, counting down.
ACAAGTCCAATATATCATCAAGTGTTCCAGTATTCATATAACAGTTACAGAATTCAGCATACCTTAGCCCAGGAGGGCGAAAGTCAATGTGCGACATTCTACAATATAATATTCAAGTGAAGACATCCGGGTACCTGGGGGTGATACGTAATATTTGGAAGGGCTTCGGGAGAGGCCTCCGGACTTCCCCTTCGATTCAGTAGAATTACAGGTTGTATAACTTTTATCTGGTTAGGGTGGTATAACAATAATAATAATAATACACACGAATCTGTGATGCGGATTCGAACCTCTGCGTTGGGTTTTCCGAAGCACACGCTCTAGACAGCCAAACCTCGACATGGCATAAGGATTGCAACCTGGAGTTCTACTGAACACATGAGGGTTACTGAGGCTTCCCCTGAAGCCCGACCAGGATTTCACACAATCCCCCCTCCCTCATGCACTCTGGCCCCGTCATTGGTGATGAGGTGTTGTGAGGTGGGTGTGAGGTGTTGTGAGGTGGTGTAGGTGTTGTGAGGTGTCATGAGTGTTCGTGAGGGTGTTCGTGAGGTGTTGTGAGTGAGCAGGAGGACGTCTGGCCAGCGTGAGGGAGAGCTGGAGCCCAACACACTGCAGGACGCGCAGCTCTCTAATAAACTGCGCCAATATCTTCACGTGTAATGGAGGGTAAACGCCCCAGTTTATTATTTTTCCTTGAAATTGCTGTTATTAGTCGGAACTCAGATAAACTTTCTGTGGTTAATGGACAATTCTTGGTACAATATATGTAAAAAATATATATATATATAGAATTTGGGAAAATTAGTGAAATTCCGGCGACGACAACCTGCTCTGGGAACACTGCTCGTTAGCTCCCACACTCAAGGTGATCTAGAAAGTAATTGTGTGGTTAGCAGGCACAATGGTAACATGGTGTGTGTGTGTGTGTTGTTGTGTGTGTGTGTGTGTGTGTGTGTGTGTGTGTGTGTGTGTGTGTGTGTGTGTGTGTGTGTGTGTGTGTGTGTGTTCATCTAGTTGTGCTTGCGGGGGTGGAGCTCTGCTCTTTCGGCCCGCCTCTGAACTGTCAATCAACGATTTCCGTTTGTGATATGTTAGTAAGCGCTAACCACGAGCTGGTATACAGGAGTGTAATAGTCAGTGTTACAGGCAAAGAAGCATGTGATATTCACATATCTATGTAATAGAAAATGTCTGTTTCTTTGTCTATTTGGCTGCCCAAGGCTAGAGACCCGACGCCTGAGGCTAGCCTCTCCAAACGTTGCATGATGAATGGTGACTGGCTGGGGAGTGTCATAGGTGGTTCAGGGTTGATCCATATTCCTCACTCTAAGCAGAATTGGCGTCTGTTCAGATTCCCAGTGACTCCAATGAAGTCTGAAATAAAGGGTCTAGTTTCCATAGAGTTTTCCAAAATTTTCAGCTGTGTATCATATTTCAACTTACACATAACATAGTCAAGACGTTTTCTAGCTCCGTTGTAACAACGTTGTTCATCAATATCAACAACTGTGCCAAAATGACGTTATTGTTTGTTTGTTTGCTAAGATTGTATGTAGAGCATGAGGGGGAGAATGGACTTGAGGAGAAGGTGTAGGGAGTAAATAAAAAGGAGATGGAGCATAGGCATGGGCAGAGAGGCAGACCCGGACACCGCCGGGGACTCTCCTTCTTTATGTAAATTGGTTGAACACATAAATATTTATATATGTAGATATATTAACATAGAATGTGTATATGTAATCTATAATACACAGTCCCATTTTTCTGCCTTAACGGAATTGCTAAGATAAATATTTACATTTCTTAGATTTCTATATTAAGAACGAGGCGTCTGAGAGCTTGGTGAGTCGCCGGGAGATAAGATGCTACATCTGTGTCCTGATGCTCAGTCTCAACTGGACTGTTGCAGCTTCGTAAGTTTGCACTCTGATAAGTGTGTGAGGTAGGTGTGCACTCTGATAAGTGTGTGAGGTAGGTGTGCACTCTGATAAGTGTGTGAGGTAGGTGTGCACTCTGATAAGTGTGTGTGTGAGGTAGGTGTGCACTCTGATAAGTGTGTGTGTGAGGTAGGTGTACACTCTGATAAGTGTGTGTGTGAGGTAGGTGTACACTCTGATAAGTGTGTGAGTGAGGTAGGTGTGCACTCTGATAAGTGTGTGAGGTAAGTGTGCACTCTGATGACGATAAAAATAACAAGAGTGCACAAAGAACAAACCACATTAACGCAATGTTCCAATGAGAAAATCAGAGGAAGCCACCAGGAGGATTCGAACTTGCGTACTCCCAAGACCACTACACCATGACATGGTCAAAGGCATTGTAACCTTGGATTTCCCACTAAGGTCTCTGGACCCATAGGGTTGTAAGGCTTGCAACATAGAAGTCACAACAACTGCCGTTGTTGTTAAAGATTCGCTACCTGGAGCATAAAGTTCTAAGTAGCACGGGCTATGGTGAGCCCGTAGGCCTCGAACAACTGCCCTCAGACTAGTGGCCTTATACCAACAGCCTGCGGACCCGGAAGTACTCCATTTCCTGGCGTTAAACAGTCTGGGATTCCAATCCAGTATTTTTGTCGTCCAATGTCATTTCCCGCCAACATAGACAAAATAAATTGAAAAAGAGAAGGAATTGAAAGTCATTTGTTGAAATATTGTCAGGTACCGAGGGATTAAATAACTGGATTCCGAATGACGATTATATAAAGCAGTAGGAATATCGCCGTGGATACTACCACCGACGATAGCCGATTGGAAGGCATATATCTATAATATATATATAATATATACCCATAGGGACAACAATTACATCACATCTCTACTAAATTGCGATTCTGTATAACACTATACAGGATTAACAACCCAGAACAACATTATTAACTAGGGTGAAATATAGACTGAGGGGATAATTTTCTCTCACCATCAAAACACTTTAGTTTCCGGCGTCCGGCAGCAGAATTTCATTATCAGGAAAACGGGAAAATTTTCAGCGTTGACTATGGCAGGTGATCACGACGGTCGCTCAACCGAACTTTTCATTATGATAACTGTGAACACCGGAATGTGAGGGAGGCGGGTTGAACACATTGGAAAAATTGTGAATTATATAATGCAATGGTACATTTTGTTTTAAATAATTGTATTTTTTGTTTTGGGGCATTTTTAGCATGCTAAAATAGTTGTCAGCGGTAGTCATCAGAGTAAACAATTGTTAAAGACTTAATTACCCATAGTATTGACCATTTGGTCACCATTTGGTCCGGGAGACATCTCCCGTCACGCAGGGCGCAGTTGCGCCTCCACAGATCTCCAGTATCATCTCTTAATACTGGTAATGGCTCAAAAGGGCCACCACTTACGGGCTATTCATGCCCGTGCCACCTTTTGGGTGGCTTAATCTTCATCAATCAATCAATAGTGTCTTACGGGCTCACCATAGCCCGTGCTACTTAGAACTTTGTTCCGGGTAGCGAATCTTTAACAACAACAACATGCTCTTCGCACTGTTTAACGTTAATTAAGCTCAGTATCAAACTATCATGGTTCAATGATTGCCTTTAAATATACCAATTTCTCAGAATAATATACAACGAGAGGTGTATATTACTTATTTCTGTATATATGTATACTGGAAGTACTTCTGATATGGAGAAAAGTATACATATTGGTCAGTCAGAGCGCTCGAGCGAAGGTTTCAACAACCCTGCAGAGGAGGATGAACTTGAAAAATTTCTGAAACAACTTGAACTTGAACTTGAACGAAATACCAATGTCTTAATCCCGTCCAGAACAAGGTGCGTGTGGCAAAGGCTGAGTGTGTATGTGGGTGGAGACAGGAGAGCCGGTCGGCCGAGCGGACAGCACGCTGGACTTGTGATCCTGTGGTCCTGGGTTCGATCCCAGGCGCGGGCGAGAAACAATGGGCAGAGTTTCTTTCACCCTATGCTCCTGATACCTAGCAGTAAAATAGGTACCTGGGTGTTAGTCAGCTGTCACGGGCTGCTTCCTGGGGGTGGAGGCCTGGTCGAGGACCGGGCCGCGGGGACACTAAAAAGCCCCGAAATCATCTCAAGATAACCTCAAGGAGATGTGGACCAGAAATATGGGGAAAAGTTGCCAGAAATAGGGAGAAAAGGTGCCAGAAATAGGGAGAACAGGTGCCAGAAATAGGGGAGGGGGGAAGCACTTTAAGGGTTTGTTATCGGGAGCAGGAATTGGTGATATAGTAAACAACATGAATGATATTATAACTAGAAATGGGAACAAACCCATTACTTGTATTCGCACAGGTGGAGATGATGTAGGACGAGCTAGGAGTGAGGCACTGATACAGAGGTTTAATACAGCCATATAATTTGCTCGGAGCAAGGGAGGAATCCGGATCATATGTGGCATTCTTCCAAGAAAGGGAGTTGGAAATGAATGGATGTCGAGGGCACTTGGTCTCAATTGCCGGCTGGACAAATATTGCAAATCAAATGCAATATACCTAAATTCCACACAGAACGGTGTGTGACATTATATAATGTCAGCTGATAAAAAAGGGTGAAATATTAGCATAAAGTCCCCCGTCAACATCCTTCTTATACAAACACCTGAAATATGTGAACCAAAAGCCACCATCCTGCAGGTAAAACACCTGCAATAAGCAGGAAGCCGCCTTTCACCCACCAGCTGATAAAAATTTCCAGACTGCATTTAAATAAAACTAAAAAAAAAAATTCTCTCACAGTTTTTAACTTTGAAATTAGTTAGTTTTCGTCTAATTTGCTCCAAATTCCCCACTGGAACTGCTTGCGGCTTTCCACCCACAAATTAAAAATGTATAAATGAGATGAATTCAACGATAATACAGAGAATCTTTACTCTTGAATTCCCCATAAGGTTGTACTAGCGAATCGTTCGCTATACGGCATACCAACATCCTCAAATTAACATTCAGTGAAATTTATGCTATAATTTTTCTGCTGACAATTATAATACTTCTTATCCATTAATATGGTTGCAGAGGCTTTGATGCTTGCAATATTATGTAGTCGAAGAATCTCCCACATCACCTAATTGCCACGGTTGCAGAGGCCTATTAACCAACCATTAAGATGCAATGGGGATAAAGTTCGCATCTCAAGAATACTGTCAATCATGGAATGCACTCTCCTGCAATATATAATTCCTGTCAACTGTCATGCAAGGAGTTATTAGATAATATCCCAGACAGTAACAGACAGGCAATAGTTCAAACAGGAATAAACAGGCAATATCCCAGTCAGGAATAGACAGGCATTATCCCAGACAGGGATAGACACGTAAAATCCATAACAGGAAGCGACAGGCAATATCCCTGACTGTAGTAAGCAGGTAATATCCCTGACAGGAAGTGACAGCAATAGACAGGCAATATCCCAGACAGAAAAAGACAGTTAATATCTCAGTCACCAATCGACAACAGATTAAATAGCCAGGAATAGACCTAACCTAATCAAAATCTGTATTGCACACTCATAATTAGTGCAGTGAGAATCAATCTTTCACCTGAATAATATATATTTCATTTAATGAAACATACTGAATACCTGTTTGAGTCATTACTCATTCATTTAACAAAATTATTTGCTTTTAATTGTTAAAATGGATGTATGTTTTAGCAGACTGTTGCTGGGGCAAGTTTGCATAGTGATAAAGTTGTGGTTTGCGTATAATAATTATACACGTTGATGAAGACGATTGGAATGGCGGTGTTGTTCACGTCGTGGAAAGTATATTGATATCTGGTAGTCACTATAGAATGATTATAATGACAGACACTATATGTTGGGTGGTGTTTGGTAGTCATTGTTTGTGTCTGGATGTATTGTATAGAGTGTAATACATTTGTGTGTAGTGAATGACAGCTGTACATCTCTACACCTGATATCTGTACTGACATCACATTAATTCACATCAACGGGATGATTTCAAGATAACATACCGGATACTCTTCTGGCTGAGACTGTGAGCTCATCATGAGAGACTATGAGCTCATCATCAGAGCTCATCATGGATCATTCGGCAATGATTGTGTCTGCATAGAAAAGGTTAGCGAGGCTCTTACAGGATAGCGACGATGCTCCATGATAGCGAGGCTCCTCCATGATATCGAGGCTCCTCCACGATAGTGAGGCTCCTCCAGGATAGCGAGGATGCCCCACAATAGCGAGGATGCCCCACAATAGCGAGGCTCCTCCACGATAGCTAGGCTCCGTCACGATAGCAAGGGTCCTTCACGATAGCGAGGTTCCTCCACGATAGCTAGGCTCCGTCACGATAGCAAGGTTCCTTCACGATAGCGAGGCTACTTCACGATAGCGAGGACTCACACCAAAACGACGCTTCCCTAGGATAGCGAGGCATCCCCAGGATAGCAAGGCTTCCCCAGGATAGCGAGGACTCCCCAGGATAGCGAGGCTTCGCTGCTGACACACACACCCTTGAGCACAGGTGGAGGGCTCAATTAGTCGCTTCAGGGATTGACAGTTATCTGAAGAATTACATGAAGTGCTGCTCTCAGCTGCTGCTGCTGGAGCAGAGTGGTACTTTTGACCCCCAGTCTGCTCCCTGATGACACTGTCTGCTCCCTGATGATACAGTCTGCTGCCTGATGACACAGCCTGCTGCCTGATGACACTGTCTGCTTTCTGATGACACAGTCTGCTTCCTGATGACACAGTCTGCTGCCTGATGACACAGTCTGCTCCCTGATGACACTGTCTGCTGCCTGATGACACAGCCTGCTGCCTGATGACACTGTCTGCTTTCTGATGACACAGTCTGCTCCCTGATGACACAGTTTGCTGCCTGATGATACAGTCTGCTGCCTGATGACACAGTCTGCTGCCTGATGACACAGTATGCTTCCTGATGACACAGTCTGCTGCCTGATGATACAGTCTGCTTCCTGATGACACTGTCTGCTGCCTGATGACACAGTCTGCTGCCTGATGATACAGTCTGCTACCTGATGATACAGTCTGCTGCCTGATGATACAGTCTGCTACCTGATGATACAGTCTGCTCCCTGATGACACAGTCTGCTGCCTGATGACACAGTCTGCTGCCTGATGATACAGTCTGCTGCCTGATGACACAGTCTGCTGCCTGATGACACAGTCTGCTGCCTGATGACACAGTCTGCTGCCTGATGACACAGTCTGCTGCCTGATGACACAGTCTGCTGCCTGATGACACAGTCTGCTCCCTGATGACACAGTCTGCTCCCTGATGACACAGTCTGCTGCCTGATGACACAGTCTGCTGCCTGATGACACAGTCTGCTGCCTGATGACACAGTCTGCTTCCTGATGATACAGACTGCTCCCTGATGACACAGTCTGCTCCCTGATGACACAGACTGCTCCCTGATGACACAGTCTGCTGCCTGATTACACAGTCTGCTGCCTGATGACACAGTCTGCTCCCTGATTACACAGTCTGCTGCCTGATGACACAGTCTGCTGCCTGATGATACAGTCTGCTGCCAGATGACACAGTCTGCTGCCTGATGACACAGTCTGCTGCCTGATGACACAGTCTGCTGCCTGATGACACAGTCTGCTGCCTGATGACACAGTCTGCTGCCTGATGACACAGTCTGCTGCCTGATGACACAGTCTGCTGCCTGATGACACAGTCTGCTTCCTGATGATACAGACTGCTCCCTGATGACACAGTCTGCTCCCTGATGACACAGACTGCTCCCTGATGACACAGTCTGCTGCCTGATTACACAGTCTGCTGCCTGATGACACAGTCTGCTCCCTGAACAATTTCAAATTCAAATCCAAAAATCTTTCTCATCTAACACCATTAATAATTGTTTACACTTTTATGCTTGGATTAGTTTACACAAATTTACAGTAAATTATTTACGCAAGTGATTGTCATCAAAATAGTAATAAAATGTAATATATGATTATATGCTAGACACTCAAGATTTTCATTTGCATTTAGAAGGTAAATTTATCAATGATTTCTAAATCACGACAGCTGTCAAATTGAGAGAGAGAGAGAGAGAGAGAGAGAGAGAGAGAGAGAGAGAGAGAGAGAGAGAGAGAGAATTATCAGGGAGAAAGCGCCAAGTCATTACGACTATATAGCACTTAAAAGGGAGTCAGGATAAGGATTTGGGTTGAGACGGGGGAAAGGAATGGTGTCCAACCACTTGTGGACGGTCGGGGATTGAACGCCGACCTGCGTGAAGCGAGACCCTCGCTCTACCGTCCAACTTAAGTCAAATGGAGAGTGAGAAACTATATTTGTAAAAAGTTAAGCTGATCATTACAATAGTGGGTAATCTAGACAGAGTTACATCAGTCAAAATCAAACTTTGAATTTTGAGCAAAAAAATTAGTGATATTTAGAACGAGGGTCGTCATATTTTCACTATTTGAAATCACATCAACTTAATGTATGAATAAGAAAATCAGTAACAGCCGCGAGAGAGACGAGGGATTCGAACCCATATTGTGCGTACTCCCGAGCCTAACGCCACTACACCACCACATTGCCAAAAGCAATGCACTCTGAGATTCCACTGAATCGTCCATATGATATGTGGAAGAAAACCCACGTTTCTTGCTTCCGTTAGCTTGGTGGTACCCCAGTGCATGGGTTCGAATCCACCCCACGGCTCTTACTGACTTCCTCATACATAACATTAATAATTTCTTTTTGCATTAAANTGCTGGACGGTAGAGCGACGGTTTCGCTTCATGCTTGTCGGCGTTCAATCCCCGACCGCCCACAAGTGGTTGGGCACCATTCCTTTCCCTTTGTCCCATCCCAAATTCTTATCCTGACGCCTTCCAAGTGCTGTATAGTCGTAATGGCTTGGCCCATTCCCCTGATAGTACCATTCCATTCCAGTATTAGTCATTCCACAGACTCAGTCCATTTTCGTAGCCTTTAGGCTTAGTTTTACACTACCACCTCGCTGCCGAAATCCCATTCAGCTACGGGTTGATGTCACACAATGAAGGAATGTATGCTGGCCAGGCGAGTGCTCTTTTAGATCGCTCTTGCATAAATGAATGACGGCCGAACAGCAGTTTATTCATAAAACAGCGAATAGCCTCCTAGTACACAAAAGGATTTTTGTTGGCAAAGTTGTTTTATTTTCCCGCCCCAGGAAGCCCTCGTTAATCTGTTGCGAAGCTCCGACAAATAATTCGCTTTTGTTATTACGGTGGCCGGGAAAAATATGTATTAAAACTCATAGATGTAAAGCGTGCTTAGGAAACGCTGGCAGATGTTTACAGTGAGTTTCCCCTAAACACCTGTAATGTTGCTGATGTGTTGGTGGAGTTGTAGGTGTTGTTGCTGTGTTGGTGTTGCAACACCGTGCAAGACAAGGTGGCCAAGTGCAGGCGAGGAGTCACAGTAACGTGGCTGAAGTAGTTTGACCAGACCACACACTAGAAGGTGAAGGGACGACGACGTTTCGGTCCGTCCTGGACCATTCATCAGCTGGCCATGTTGTGGGAGGTGCTGGAGGGACGGCTACCCCCCACAAGATCCTCAACAATGGTCTACAACCTGGAGGACGATGTCTTGGAGGCCATGAGAGGAGAGGTCAGGACACCCCTCTAGGCTGCCTGTCCCTCAGGAACTGTGGCATAGACACCTGGAAGAGCATGGCGAAGGATCGCTCTGGCGTACGCACACCAGGTCAGGCTGGAGCAGCAACTTGTCAACAATGCACACACCTAGTGTTACTGCACAGGACCGGCCTCTTAGCAAGTCCAGGGTTGGAGGCTTCCAGTATTGGAGGTCCCAGTCTTCCGGGGGCCCACTCTTCCAGGGGCCCACTCTTCCGGGGGCCCACTCTTCCAGGGGCCCACTCTTCGGGGGCCCCACTGCAACCGGAAATTACGGGTTGGGATTGAGCTAATCAGCCAACTCGGACCCCACTTACAGAGGCACTGTCGTCACTGAGTGGTCTTCATCAACCTGCTGGGCGACTAATAACTAATATGTACACACACACACACACACACACACACACCACACACACACACACACACACACACACACACACACACACACACACACACACACACACACACACAATAGGTAGGATACAGAAATCGTTGAAGCTAATTCGATTCCAAATGATTAATGCGAATACGATTAAAGTGAGAGAAATGAGTCAATGCATTAGTCTAACAACGTTCGGAAGGCGAGGCCAGGAGCCTAACTCGACCCACATCTAGATGAGCACATCTAGGAGAGTACACACACAAGCCCAGGCCCTCTAGTGCCAGTGTTCTCAGCAAAATGCAACTTCAGCACAGAGTGCGACTGGTTATCTTGAGATGATTTCGGGGCTTTAGTGTCCCCGCGGCCCGGTCCTCGACCAGGCCTCCACCCCCAGGAAGCAGCCCGTGACAGCTGACTAACACCCAGGTACCTATTTTACTGCTAGGTAGCAGGAGCATAGGGTGAAAGAAACTCTGCCCATTGTTTTTCGCCGGCGCCTGGGATCGAACCCAGAACCACAGGATCACAAGTCCAGCGTGCTGTCCGCTCGGCCGACCGGCTCCCCGCTGGTAGTCGAGTTGCCCCAACTGGTAACTGTTTACATCAGGCGGTAATGTAGTTATGGCAAACGAACGAGGCATTCAGAGTCATTTTGGAAGTTCGGTGTGAGGCCAGGCTCTTGTATCGCCTAGACTTTAAGCAGAAGCCGCCATTAACAGCGGCAAGGGGGACGTTTTCAGGGAACTGCAGAGCCGTATGTAAATTTATACCGGACATCTATTGCAGATTTCAGGCACTGGAAGTCTAATTTCATCTATCAGACCAGTGTTGCCAGTATTGCTGTAAGTAGCGAGCTAAAAACACAAGTCGCTATTTAAATTAAAAGAAGCCAAATATGTTTTTTTAAAGATTGCTACACTTTTCAAAGTACATAGCTCAGCATGTTTTAAAATTAGCCCAAAAATTGCAAAGAGCTACATACATAGCTGGCTATTTATTTAGGCTTCAAGCAGGCCAAATTACTTGTAGCCCTATCTGGCAACCTTGTATCGGGCACTAATAGATGCCTAGCTGCAGCTATCAGACAAAAATCAGACGTTTATCTGCAGCTATCAGACACTATCGCACGTCTCACTAAAGTCATCAAAAATTAGTAGGCGTCTAGGGCCAACTATCCCACATTTACAGACTTCAAACTACATCTATCGCATACTAGTAGACCTCTAAGTCCAGCTGTCAGTCACATTGGACGTATACCTGCACCTAACAATCACTTTCACACGTCTAACTAAACCTATCACTTTCAGACATCTATCTGTAGTTATCAGTCATTATCTATCAAACACTAGCAGACATTTAACTGCAGCTTCCAGACATTTTAAGACGTTTACCTACAACTGTCAACCTCTAGGATAAGAAGCTGACAGTTGGCAGCCTCTTGTTCTAGAGGCTGATAACCCTAGATACCTTCTTCTAACCTTAGAAGAAGGTATCTAAGGTTAACAGTAACCTTAGATACCTTAGTTAGCCATCAAACTAAGGATAACCTTAGCCATCTTCTAACCTTAAATACTGTCAGACAGGCTGACAGTATCTAAGGTTAGAAGATGGCTAATCTTAGATACCAAAGACTGCAGCTGTCAGACTTGAAAAAATATCTAATTGCAGCTATCAGACTTGAAAAATATCTAATTGCAGCTATCAGACTTGAAAAAATATCTAATTGCAGCTATCAGACTTGAAAAAATATCTAATTGCAGCTATCAGACTTGAAAAAATATCTAATTGCAGCTATCAGACTTGAAAAAATATCTAATTGCAGCTATCAGACTTGAAAAAATATCTAATTGCAGCTATCAGACTTGAAAAAATATCTAATTGCAGCTATCAGACTTGAAAAAATATCTAATTGCAGCTATCAGACTTGAAAAAATATCTAATTGCAGCTATCAGACTTGAAAAAATATCTAATTGCAGCTATCAGACTTGAAAAAATATCTAATTGCAGCTATCAGACTTGAAAAAATATCTAATTGCTGCCATGAGGCACAGAGAACCGCCAAGTGAAACAAGGGAATAGATGTATGAGGCGAACAAGAGTTAATACTTGTGTCTGAATGTGGATATTAAATGCAAATTTTAATCTTAAGAATATAGAAATGAGTGTGGTTATCAGACTCATTTGAACCTGTAGCTTAGTTATCATGTTGGATAACACATAAAAAGGAAAAGATGAATGCCAGCGATATCTCCTCAGTCGTTATCATACCGTAGCTCTCCTGTGAAGCTGTAGTAGTGTCGCGCTCAACCTTGTCAGAATTTCCACCGAAGTTTCCCCATTAAATGCTCAAAAGTGTTTCACTCAGTTGAGTAAATGGCCAACAAAAGCCATTACGAACTCGTATCAACAAATTTTGTCTCGCGTCATGACAACGTTTGAAAACGTTACACAAAAATAGTGACACACTGTCCAAACGTTTGCGACCGGGAAACATTTAAATAATGCTCATCTGAAATGTTTTCTCCAGATGGAACGTTTGGTGGCGTTCACGTCATTCATGTAATGTTAGCTCAGATATCATAAAGGTTTTCTCAGTCTCAAATAAACTCTAGCCAGAAAATCTTCAGCAAAGGAATTCTTGAAAGCGTCGTAGGGGCTAGAAGAGCAAACTCTCTTTAGATTATAACACTAACAGCGTTCACAGACACATGCCGCGTTCACAGACACATGCCGCGTTCACAGACACATGCCGCGTTCATAAACACTTGCAGCGTTCACAGACATTTCCAGCATTTGCAGACATGGATGTTCTGGGATGAACACGAAAGAATTCCTCTTGCTTGGTAAAGTTCAGCCCCATATCTTGAACATTTTTGCCTGTAAGATGGTGGAACTTGCAGTCCCTTTGGTGTCGAGGAAGAGCTCTGAGGTGCAGGTGTGAGGAGACTGCCCCTACGTCTCCCTGGTGGTATTAAGGTGGTCAGCTCAGTCTCATATTGTAAGTCTTGCAAATAGTAATGGAAAGTAAAATTTATTGCAAATCATTTGTGAACTTTTTTTAAATCAGTTTGTAACGTGTTATTGAGGATGTCAAGTCTATATCACAGGCAAGTCTTAATTGCCTTTGATATAATATAATTGTTTCTTTATTTGAAATGTTTCGAAAAAATTTGTACATGTGATTTTTTAATATAAAATTATATATTTAGGATGGGATTTTTTCTCATTGTAGCTTTGCGTCATTATATATGTTTATAAATATATATATATATAAATATATATATAATATATATATATAATATATATATATAATATATATATATATATATATATATATATATATATATATATGAAATAGAACGTCTGTATGTTTGTCTGTCTAAGGATCGAGGCCAAATGCTTGCGGCTAGCCTCACTTAACTCTTTATGAGAACTGTGTAGTCAAGTGTCAGGGAGTGTCAAGGGCCAGGCTGTGGCGGCATAAGTGATTTGATTTAAGAAATATTGACCTGTATTCACCCACCTATCCAATTTTCATGAAGACAACTCTAAAATATTGGTTGTGTTTTCCATAGAGTTTTAGCAGTTAGCAATGGGTGTAAGGGGAGGGGGTAAGCGATGAAGAGGGAAAGAGAGGGGGAAGAGGCAGAGGACGAGGGGACATGGCAGGAAGTGGGAAGTGAAGAGAAGAGGGGCAAGGGGGAAGAAGGAATACACAAGGAGGGGAAGAGACCCGGGCGCAGCCGGGTATCCCTCACATTGCTTATAGTTAACACCTCAGGGTACTAAAAGTGGTTCTGTGTTCTTTACTTTTCGAAAACTGTGTTGGTCACGTGAGAGTATCCTGTCGGGTATCCCAGTGATCTGCAAGACTGTTGTTGACAATTTTCTGTAATGTTTCCACAGCTGTTGAAACACGTCCCAGAGCTTAAACCCTCAGGCTGAACCAGCCGACTGAGCCTACAGACTGAGCCTACAGACTGAGCACACAGGCTGAACCTGTGGGAAGAAACTCCCACATCACCATAAATTGTTACTTCAACGCGTATTAATAATTACCGCTGGTTGTGTTAATTCCATTAAAGTATCACAATAGTTAGTCATAAAAGAGAGAACTTTCGTGACATATTTCCTCCAGAAAACGAGAATATTTTACCGCGACATTTGCATCTCGTCACAAAATCTATTTAACAAATGTTTCACTAAAATCATCAGTCTCAGAACTGAAACCAAAATAAAATGAATCTACTAAATTATATAGTTAATAAAGATTTGACTTAAACCCATTCCTCCTTGACGCCGAGGAAGGAGGAGGAGTGGAGCCATCATTGTGGGAGTTGCTGGAACTTAGCGAGTAGAAATAGCCTAAGCTACTCTATCCTTTGAGATTTTCTCGTCTCAATAAACATATCTGAACTTGACAAAACACAAAAGTACTCCATCAAGCACGCAACGTGACTTACATTAGACACTACTTTCTGCCAAGACTTGACAGAACGAAGGAAAATGCGGAGTACGTTTTCTTCCTAACAGTACATAATTTGTGGCCATTAAATATATGTAGAATTAATCGTCACGGTGCAGGAAAACATCATCCGCAAGGGTGGTGTTTATTCATTATTAATTACCTAAATTTCATTTATAACACCTGTGTTATACACGTTATCGCCAGTGTCTACGGTATAACGTGTAGGCAGGTCAATTGTGACGGCATTGACCCACCAGTTGAGCCAGTACATCCCAGGACCACGTGGTCGCCATTAATACATGTTCAGTACGGGTATGCGTGTCCAACTCGTCCTCGCAATTTCATATAGTCAATATTGACTTATTAAATAAGTGCATAGGTGACATACTTAACATAATAGTTTCCCTTGAAAAGCTTCATAGAAAACACCGACCTTACCTAGCCTACTTAGTATGTTAAGATAAGCATCTTATTGCTTCGTAATTACAATTATTACCTAACCTATACCTATAATAGGTTAAGTAACAATTGTAATTACGAAACTATAAGATGCTTATTTTAACATACTAAGTAGGTTAGGTAAGGTCGGTGTTTCTATGAAACTTTCAAGGGAAACTATTATGTTAAGTATGTCACCTATGCAGGTAACTAATAAGTCAATATTGACTATACGAATTTGCGAGGACGGGTTGGCGTGTCTAACGGGTATCTGAAGCTGGATGACCAGCCATAACTACCTAATCAGATGAGACAGTTTTAAATTATAACTAACGCATTTGTAGCAGTACTACTAACTATTACAGTTTAGTATGTAAATTTATATAAACCATTTCATTACTGTAGGATAAAGAACAAAATCTCAAATTGTGTAAGGAAATTTTACTGGTGACAATAAATTAATAAAATACAGTCCAATCTCAAGTAATAAATAAGCAATTAGTACAATTAAATACAATCTCTTGAATTAATAATCAATCACCGGTACATTTCCCCGCACAACCCACCAAATGGACAAGTTTTCAGCCCAGAAATATTGTATTCACATTCCTCGAGTTATGAATACTGCTGAATTTCCCTAGGGATCCAGCAGGTCTGCTGAGCTCTTACCCCTCTGATGCGCTCTTACTCCTCTGCTGAGCTCTTACTCCTCTGCTGAGCTCTTACCCCTCTGCTGAGCACTTACCCCTCTGCTGAGCTCTTACCTCTCTGCTGCGCTCTTACCCCGCTGCTGCGCTCTTACCCCTCTGCTGAGCTCTTACCCCTCTGCTGAGCTCTTACCTCTCTGCTGAGCTCTTACCCCTCTGCTGCGCTCTTACCCCTCTGCTGAGCTCTTACCCCTCTGCTGAGCTCTTACCTCTCTGCTGCGCTCTTACCCCTCTGCTGAGCTCTTACCCCTCTGCTGAGCTCTTACCTCTCTGCTGAGCTCTTACCTCTCTGCTGCGCTCTTACCCCTCTGCTGAGCTCCTACCCCTCTGCTGAGCTCTTACCTCTCTGCTGAGCTCTTACCTCTCTGCTGAGCTCTTACCTCTCTGCTGAGCTCTTACCCCTCTGCTGAGCTCTTACCCCTCTGCTGAGCTCTTACCCCTCTGCTGCGCTCTTACCCTCTGCTGAGCTCTTACCCCTCTGCTGCGCTCTTACCCCTCTGCTGCGCTCTTACCCCTCTGCTGCGCTCTTACCCCTCTGCTGCGCTCTTACCCCGCTGCTGCGCTCTTACCCCTCTGCTGCGCTCTTACCCCTCTGCTGCGCTCTTACCCCTCTGCTGAGCTCTTACCCCTCTGCTGAGCTCTTACCCCTCTGCTGCGCTCTTACCCTCTGCTGCGCTCTTACCCCTCTGCTGCGCTCTTACCCCTCTGCTGCGCTCTTACCCCGCTGCTGCGCTCTTACCCCTCTGCTGCGCTCTTACCCCTCTGCTGCGCTCTTACCCCTCTGCTGAGCTCTTACCCCGCTGCTGCGCTCTTACCCCTCTGCTGAGCTCTTACCCCTCTGCTGAGCTCTTACCCCTCTGCTGAGCTCTTACCCCTCTGCTGCGCTCTTACCCCTCTGCTGCGCTCTTACCCCTCTGCTGAGCTCTTACCCCTCTGCTGCGCTCTTACCCCGCTGCTGAGCTCTTACCCCTCTGCTGAGCTCTTACTCCTCTGCTGAGCTCTTACCCCTCTGCTGATCGAGCTCTTACCCCTCTGCTGCGCTCTTACCCCTCTGCTGAGCTCTTACCCCTCTGCTGAGCTCTTACCCCTCTGCTGCGCTCTTACCCCTCTGCTGAGCTCTTACCCCTCAGCTGAGCTCTTACCCCTCTGCTGCGCTCTTACCTCTGCTGAGCTCTTACCCCTCTGCTGCGCTCTTACCCCTCTGCTGCGCTCTTACCCCTCTGCTGCGCTCTTACCCCTCTGCTGAGCTCTTACCCCTCTGCTGAGCTCTTACCCCTCTGCTGAGCTCTTACCCCTCTGCTGAGCTCTTACCCCTCTGCTGCGCTCTTACCCCTCTGCTGAGCTCTTACCCCTCTGCTGCGCTCTTACCCCTCTGCTGCGCTCTTACCCCTCTGCTGAGCTCTTACCCCTCTGCTGAGCTCTTACCCCTCTGCTGAGCTCTTACCCCTCTGCTGCGCTCTTACCCCTCTGCTGAGCTCTTACCCCTCTGCTGAGCTCTTACCCCTCTGCTGAGCTCTTACTCCTCTGCTGCGCTCTTACCCCTCTGCTGCG
>WNGS01167104.1:4011568-4026906 GCA_020271785.1 Procambarus virginalis | reverse complement strand
CCCCCCCACCCCTATGTTCCTCCTTATTATCGATGTTCCTAACTAATAGCTTACCAACAGTGTTTCGTAGCTAACATTACATGTATGTTAAAAGTTTCAAAGCCTTGGCAATATTCTCAAACCCAAAGAAATATGGTAAACATAACACATTCTTTGGGCGAATTCTTTCACTGCATATATTATTATAATATGTACGCCGTGCTTTGTTACGGCAAACTTCCAAAAAACTCAGTGGGTAACAAAGCTTGAGACCAATCGAATCAATATTCTTAAACTCTTCGTCTAAGAATTCTGGACTCACAACTCGAAGAGCTCTTAGATACATTGAAGAAAAAATTGACTTTTTCACATTGTATCTATGCCCTGAAAAATAATGACATAAGATAGATTATTCGTAGGAATAATCTATCTTATGTACTTTTTCACATTGTATCTATGCCCTGAAAAATAATGAACATAAGATAGATTATTCGTAGGAATAATCTATCTATGTTCATTATTTTTCAGGGCATAGATACAATGTGAAAAAGTCAATTTTTTCTTCAATGTATCTAAGAGCTCCTCGAGTTGTGAGTCCAGAATTCTTAGACGAAGAGTTTAAGAATATTGATTCGATTGGTCTCAAGCTTTGTTACCCACTGAGTTTTTTGGAAGTTTGCCGTAACAAAGCACGGCGTACATATTATAATAATATATGCAGTGAAAGAATTCGCCCAAAGAATGTGTTATGTTTACCATATTTCTTTGGGTTTGAGAATATTGCCAAGGCTTTGAAACTTTTTAACATACATGTAATGTTTAGCTACGAAAACACTGTTGGTAAGCTATTAGTTAGGAACAGCCCTCGTAGTGATAATTGTGTCATTTATAAAATACCTTGTAAAGACTGTAATAAGTTCTATGTTGGGCAAACATCTAAAGATTTGAAATGTAGAATATCGCAACATAAATACTCTGTAAGACAGGGCCAATTGTCTAATGCTCTGTTTGTTCATTTGTCAGAAGATGCTCACCGAATTGATTGGGAGATGGCTTCTTCAATAACAAATTGTAAAAGCACCTATAACAGAAACATAATTGAATCTGCTTTGATACAGATCACAAAAGAAAGTAATTTGAACATTAGCAGTGGTCTATATAACTTAGATCCATTTTTAATAGATCAATTAAAGGGCGATTTAAGTAGGATCATTGGAGCACATTTGTCTCACTAATTCATTGTATATATTTACTATTGTATGCTATAATTACCTTTACATGCCCGTGCCATCTCTTGGGTGACTTAATCGATTGTACCTCACCTCACTTTACCTTTCTCTCTTGCCTATTTATGTCCAGCACTCGATCTGTAAAATCACTCCTTCTGAAGATGTATTAATATACGAAAGTACTTAAGGAAATTCCTGTTTCATTTTTCCTCCGTGGTCTGACATTGTCATATATATATATATATATATATATATATATATATATATATATATATATATATATATATATATATATATATATATATGCGAACAAGCCTGAATGGTCCCCAGGACTATATGCAACTGAAAACTCACACCCCAGAAGTGACTCGAACCCATACTGCCAGGAGCAACGCAATTGGTATGTACAGGGACGCCTTAATCCGCTTGACCATCACGACCGGACATAAGGAAGTGATAGCCGAAGCTATTTGAACCACTTCCCCGCCGGCACTCGGATGGTAATCTTGGGCATAGCATTTTATCAAATCACCTCATTTTTTGGGGCAACACGCGAGGAACACAAATGCGAACAAGATTGTTCACATTTGTGTTCCTCGCGTGTCACTTCCTTATGTCCGGTCGTGATGGTCAAGCGGATTAAGGCGTCCCTATACATACCAGTTGCGTTGCTCCTGGCAGTATGGGTTCGAGTCACTTCTGGGGTGTGAGTTTTCAGTTATATATATATATATATATATATATATATATATATATATATATATATATATATATATATATATATATATATTCATCCATCTTTCTATCAGTCGGTCTATCCAGCTATCCATCTATCCATATAGTTATGCATCTATAAATCTTTATTACGAAGCATTGAAACAAATGTATGGCTCTAAGAAATTGTATAATTTTTTGTGTCAGAAACTCTACGTTAATCACACGCCACATTTACACATAACTACGTGAAAATGTCGGGGTGTTATATATTTAATATGTAAATGTGTAAATCAAGCAGGCCTACCCCGACCAGCCTATGTTCGTCCCCTACCCAAGACCATTCTCCCTACAAATTTGGGAAAGCCAAGTCCCCCCAGCGTCTGACCAGCTTTCCACAGACAATCAGATAATCAGAAAAATATTTTCTCCCTTATAATTGATAAAGAAATGTCAACCTGTCAAGCTTTTCGAGGTTGGAGGTTAGCTTCACCAAATTTTTCCAAGTAACTGCTGATGGGTATGTGCCCATCATGGGTGGTTTGGTTAGGTTAATCTAAATTATAAAGAAATCTAATCATAAGACTTATCAATAAACCCCAAAAGCTTTGATATGTTATGTTCTCTTCAGACTTTCTGGAGAGTGTTGAGTGTGTTTACAGTGTTCAGACTATTGATATATTGATATATTAATATATTTTGGAACGTTAAATTGTGAACCAAAAGAAGCAAGTTGACCATTCAGGAAAACAATTCAGGATTCTGTGAAATTCTGTAACAAAAGTTATCCATTATTATGAAAAAAAAGTTCCTCACAAAAGAAGTTTCAAAATAAAAATGAGACCCAGTTGAATTAAATTGAATCCAAAGAGCCTCGTTTTTCCTCCTTCTTTCGGAGTACACATATGCTACATAGAGTACACATATGCTACATAGAGTACACATATGCTACATAGAGTACACATATGCTACATAGAGTACACATATGCTACATAGAGTACACATATGCTACATAGAGTACACATATGCTACATAGAGTACACATATGCTACATAGAGTACACATATGCTACATAGAGTACACATATGCTACATAGCGTACACATATGCTACATAGAGTACACATATGCTACATAGAGTACACATATGCTACATAGAGTACACATATGCTACATAGAGTACACATATGCTACATAGAGTACACATATGCTACATAGAGTACACATATGCTACATAGAGTACACATATGCTACATAGAGTACACATACCCAGGGTCCAGCTACTGACCACAGTACAAATTATGAAGCAAAATTCTTTGGAAAATACAGGTTTGGTGCAAGATTGTAACGACCCAACAGGCTGGAGTGCAAGATTGTAAGGACTCAACAGACTGGAGTGCAAGATTGTAATGATCTAACAGGCTGGAGTGCAAGGCACTTAAGGTCAAGTCAAGGGGGGGGGGCAGGTCTAAGAACAATACAGACGGTTGCAAGGTATAAAGTGTACTCAGGCTGGTTGCAAGATGCAACAGCATCACCTGGAAGAAAAAATGAAGACACAAAACAAGTAAGAAAGTGTCGAGCCATCACCAGGGAGGGCAAGGAATGGTGCCTAACCACTTGAGAACGATCGGGGATTGAACGCCGACCCGCATGAAGCGAGACCGTCGCTCTACCGTCTAGCCCAAGATTAAGACTTGATAATGCACTTGATAAATTAATTCCAGAATTCCTTTAAATGCAGCTATGGTACTGAATGGTGAAGATGTTTAACTAATGCTGTAAACTCACTTTGCTGTAAACTCACTGTAAACTCACTTTGTAAACTCGCTGTGATAATGAAAGGTCAAAATATTCAATAATGTTTCACCATTATCTTTCCTGAAGCTATCTTGAGGTTATCTTGAGGTTATCTTGAGGTTATCTTGATAAAATACCATAATAACGTCAGCAGATATATAACTGAATAACCTTCGTTCATCCTATCTTGAGGTTATCTTGAGATGATTTCGGGGCTTTAGTGTCCCCGCGGCCCGGTCCTCGACCAGGCCTCCACCCCCAGGAAGCAGCCCGTGACAGCTGACTAACACCCAGGTACCTATTTTACTGCTAGGTAACAGGGGCATAGGGTGAAAGAAACTCTGCCCATTGTTTATCGCCGGCGCGCAGGATCGAACCCAGGACCACAGGATCACAAGTCCAGCGTGCTGTCCGCTCGGCCGACCGGCTCCCGTTAATTAAAGTTGTGTTAATTAAAGGTGAGAATGTACTAATAATGCCCCGAACATGGCATCCCTGCTGCTGTGGTGCTGATGGGTGAAATTTCTTGGTTATGTTCGAAAATAACGACCTAAACAGCTGGAGTCCAACAATACCTTGGGTCAGATTCACGAAGCAGTTACGCAAGCACTTACGAACCTGGAACCAGATTCACGAAGCAGTTACGCAAGTACTTACGAACGTGTCCATCTTTCCTCAATCTTTGACGGCTTTGGTTACATTTATTAAACAGTTTACAAGCATGAAAACTTGCCAATCAACTGTTGTTATTGTTATAAACAGCCTCCTGGTGCTTCGGAGCTCATTAACTGTTTAATAATTGTAAACAAAGCTGCCAAAGATTGAGAAAAGATGTACAGGGTCGTAAGTGCTTGCGTAACTGCTTCGTGTATCTGGCTCCAGGCTCGTAAGTGCTTGCGTAACTGCTTTGTGAATCTGGTCCCAGGTGAAGGGCCTCATTTACGACCCTCTTTGAGGCTGTCAAGCCACGGGGAAATCCTTAATGAATTGAATTTTACCTTTAAACAGCTGTTACCTCACGCTGCCATAAATTGCTCCTAAATTTCACTCTCACATTTTGTTCCTCACTTTCATGTCATATATGTATAAGGAATATTTCCTCCCTTCTCCACGTAAAGGCAGAACACGAATTCAAGCTGAGAAGAAGCCAGCGGCGTGTGTGTGCCAAACGTCGAAAAGTCTAAAATATAGAATTCAATAAAGGCGTTTGAGATGAATGGCCATCAAAAGATTGAACGGTTTCCTGTGAACCAGTAACAGTCGCACACATCACAGGGTGACTGAAGCAAGGATAACATGTTGCTACTGGCAGGTGGAGGCTCGACTTTCCCAAATTTGTAGGGAGACTGGTCTTGGGTTGGGGACGGACATAGGTTGGTCGCGTTAGGCCTGATTGGTGAAACATTTGCATATATAAATAACATCACGACATTTTGACGGAGTTATTTGTTAAATGTGATGTGTATCTAACGTTATTATTCGTGTTATTACTAAATAACTCGTGTACTGATTCATATAGAAATAATGGAACAGCAAAGGTAATCACCATTATAAAAAAATTGATGAAAATGAAGTCAAAATAAATGGTCCAGAGAACACACATGAACTAAAAGTCCACTTTGGACTTGGGTCCTAATCAAGTCCTCTTCCAGTCAGGTATTTTGTACTTATTTCCTGCAGTCAAAAGCTGCAACTTTCACTATACAAACAAAAAATAGCTTTGTTTTAATTCAGAGAGAGAGATTGCCTTCTCGGTCAAGTGTTGTGCCCTTCCATATGGGATGGAAGGGAAGGGAACTTTGAGGAGAAAGCGACAAGCCATTTTACCCCTGCACACACACACTCCGTAACTCTCCCTGTGTTCCGCTTGTTACAACTTGTAATAAAGTTGTTATCCGACTTGTAGTAACGTTTTTATGACGTATGAGAACGTTGGTACAACTTGTTAGGTGCTAAAACGTGTTCGAAAGTTGCAGCAACGTCGTAGTTGCGTCGTGAATTGGGCGGGTTACGACTAAGTGGCAATTGAAAGGGATCAGGAAAAGGATTTGTTGGTTAGGTTCGCCAAATTTTTCCAAGTAATTGCTGATGGGTATGTGCCCATCAGCACATACCCATACCGCCCATTGGTAAGTGTTGAGTACACCAATGTATGGGTGGAGCCATACATGGGTGTACTCAACATGCACATGACCGTAATGGTGCTTCACCAGGAGTGTAAGTCAACACCTCACTTGCAGATGCTTCCAGAGAGGTAGACAGAAGCACCAGGACAATCTAAGAATACTCCAGCCTTCAACAGTAACTGTCAGTACTGTCATTTCTTGAAAACACTTTCTCCCATAACACCCACAAGTCAGTAGGTAAACAGCCCAATTCCCACACATTAAACCACACATAAAATAAAGTGGAAGCCGAGGAGTCACAAAAACGTGGCTGAAATATGTCGACTTGAGAATGGTCCAGGACGGACCGAAACGTCGTCGTCCCTTCACTTTCTAGTGTGTGGTTTGCTCACCATAAAGTGGAGGTGACGTTTCAGATGTTTGCGTCTGGTAATTTGACTTCAATCACGTGTATATGACTTGTTCTCAACGCATTACACAAAGAAATTCAAATACAGTCATTTGCAATCTTGCAAGAAGACCCCTTACGTGACAACCTCTGTTTATAGCAATAAGCCTCAAAGTTCTCATCCTCAGGCAATTTAAGGTGGGGGAAATCTCAATGGTTTAAGGTGAGATAAATTTTTTAATACCACGGATTAATTTGATATAAAATGAGGGTGAGTATTTTGCTCTCTTCACAAGCCCTGGGTTGGCAGCTCCGTGCAATTAGAAGCAATATTTCTGGCTCTGATGATATATGGAGAGGCGTTAATTATTCTCTTTAATTCAAGGCGTATTTTATAGTTTTCTGGGCAATATTTCTTACATTCATTAATCTTTTTTTTTTTGGTTTCTCTCTCTCTGTCCTTTATTTCACACAAACTTTTTTTATCTGGTAATGACTAGATCTTCATGACGTGAGGGTTAGTGCTGTGGGTTGGGTGAGGTTAGGTTACTAGCTGTGTGGGTTAGGTTAGGTTAGGTTACTAGCTGTGTGGGTTAGGTTAAGTTAGGTTAGGTTACTAGCTGTGTGGGTTAGGTTACGTTTGGTTAGGTTATTAGCTGTGTAGGGTTAAGTTAGGTTAGATTAGATTACTAGCTGTGTGGGTAAGGTTAAGTTAGGTTAGGTTACAAGCTGTGTGGGTTAGGATAGGTTAGATTAGGTCAGGTTACGTTAATCGTGATTTAAGTCGGGTTTAAGTTTGGGGTTTCTCTCGGCGTTGTAATTTTATCAAAACTATTTTCTCCTACGGTCGTTGTAGTCGTGTCCTGTTGGGTTCACAGTTGTTCACAGGGAGTGACTAAGGCAGTGATGAGGCTGGTGAGCTAGCAGCGACACTGTCGGCTTTATGGGAGACACTGTCAGCAGTAGAAAGCACTGTCAGCAGTGGCAAGACACTGACATTGTCAGCTTGGCGGCAGACTGCTGCATTTCTCCCCACTAAACATGCGGCCAATGGCTTCCTCTGCCCTATGGAGACAATATTTTTAATATGTTAAATGGTCCACAAGTTTTCCGTGCAACTAAGCTGTTGTGAATGGTAGCGTTACACTTTTTCCCTGAGGTCATAAATGGTCTTCGTTTTAAATATACTTTAGTGAATATTATCATATTTGGCTAAAGTGTCAGATTTGTGTTTAAATCTCAAGTAAAACGCTCAATATAAATAAATTTAAATATGAATATATATATATATATATATATATTATATATATATATATATATATATATATATATATATATATATATATATATATATATATATATATAGTCGCGTCATGTGTTACAAAGTGTAAGGTACGAAAGTTGCCTGTACGACCAAGGCTGACATATATACCACGTCGTCTAAGATCTCTCTCTCTCCCTCGCAGGCGGCAAAAACAAGAAGGTGTCCGGGAGCTGGAGCCCGCCCGAGTTTGACGAGACTTTAGCGAACAACATCACAGTTATGGAAGGGGAGCCCGCTGCCCTTCCCTGTGTCGTTACTAAGCTGAGAGGCAGGTCGGTAAGTGTCCCTGTGTCGTTACTAAGCTCAGGGACAGGTCGGTAAGTGTCCCTGTGTCGTTACTAAGCTCAGGGACAGGTCGGTAAGTGTCCCTGTGTCGTTACTAGGCTCAGGGACAGGTCGGTAAGTGTCCCTGTGTCGTTACCAAGCTCAGGGACTGGTCGGTAAGTGTCCCTGTGTCGTTACTAGGCTCAGTGGCAGGTCGGTAAGTGTCCCTGTGTCGTTATCAGGCTCAGGGACAGGTCGGTAAGTGTCCCTGTGTCGTTATCAGGCTCAGGGACAGGTCGGTAAGTGTCCCTGTGTCGTTACTAAGCTCAGGGACAGGTCGGTAAGTGTCCCTGTGTCGTTACTAGGCTCAGGGACAGGTCGGTAAGTGTCCCTGTGTCGTTACCAAGCTCAGGGACAGGTCGGTAAGTGTCCCTGTGTCGTTACTAGGCTCAGGGACAGGTCGGTAAGTGTCCCTGTGTCGTTACTAGGCTCAGGGACAGGTCGGTAAGTGTCCCTGTGTCGTTACCAAGCTCAGGACAGGTCGGTAAGTGTCCCTATGTCGTTACTAAGCTCAGGGACAGGTCGGTAAGTGTCCCTGTGTCGTTATCAGGCTCAGGGGCAGGTCGGTAAGTGTCCCTGTGTCGTTACTAAGCTGAGGGGCAGGTCGGTAAGTGTCCCTGTGTCGTTACTAGGCTCAGGGGCAGGTCGGTAAGTGTCCCTGTCTCGTTACTAAACTCAGGGACAGGTCGGTAAGTGTCCCTGTGTCGTTACCAAGCTCAGGGACAGGTCGGTAAGTGTCCCTGTGTCGTTACCAAGCTCAGGGACAGATCGGTAAGTGTCTCTGTGTCGTTACCAAGCTCAGGGACAGGTCGGTAAGTGTCTCTGTGTCGTTACAAGCTCAGGGACAGGTCGGTAAGTGTCTCTGTGTCGTTACCAAGCTCAGGGACAGGTCGGTAAGTGTCCCTGTGTCGTTACCAAGCTCAGGGACAGGTCGGTAAGTGTCCCTGTGTCGTTACCAAGATCAGGGACAGGTCGGTAAGTGTCCCTGTGTCGTTACCAAGCTCAGGGACAGGTCGGTAAGTGTCCCTGTGTCGTTACCAAGCTCAGGGACAGGTCGGTAAGTGTCCCTGCGTCGTTACTAAGCTCAGGGACAGGTCGGTAAGTGGACGGTAAGATTGGGATTAAAATAGTTTAAGAGAGAGGAAGAGAGTGCAGCAGCTGTGATCTCAGCTCTTAAAGTGTCTAAGGCTCTTGAGACACTTAAGTCTGTGTAGCAGCACTTTTTCCTTCACCCACAGCCTTCGTGGAACACTTTCTGTGTCCCCAGCTACACACATCACTTGTGTACAACACTATCACAATGGAACAATTGCTGTTGTTTCAGGACCTTCCTCGTTGTGGCTTTCACATTCTTGTTGATATAGATTCAGCTGCTCGGAACAAGTTGCAAGTAGCACGGGCTATGGTGAGCCCGTAGTAGACTTATCTGGCACAGGATACCCAGAAAGGTATCTTCTTACTAATTCACCCAAGACACTACTGGGCCAGTCTGGCCTAGGGCCTCACTTGGCCTGACCTAGGGCCTCGGCCCAGAGGCTGTCAGTGTCAGAATGTGGGTCTCAGCTCTCAATGCTGAAGCCTTAAAGTCTTGTCCCCTCAACGTCGGGGGACACTAAAGCCCCGAAATCATCTCAATATAGCCTCAATATATAACCTGACCTGCTTGACTCAAGAATGGTCTTGAGAAGCTTTCAAATCTTCAGAACAATGTTCAAAAAATTTATTAACAGAAGAAAATCAGAATTTAATTCATCAGTTTACATTGGCTACATGTAAAAAATATAAATATATATTTATATATAAATTATATATTTTCAGGTGTCTTGGATCCGTCAGCGAGATCTCACGTCATCTCGGCTAATGAGCTCACCTTCACCTCAGACGACAGGTTCAAGGTAATTAGTATTTCTTAGTCACTTAGATAACTTGACTCACCTGGTTCGCTGTCGTGAGTCATTATGTTCACTTTCTTGAGTCGTTAGGTTCTCCTGCCTGACTTGCTAGGTTTACCTGTATGACTCATTATACAGGTTCACCTGCCTGACTTACTAGGTTTACCTCTCTGACTCATTATACAGGTTCACCTGCCTGACTTACTAGGTTTACCTGCCTGACTCATTATACAGGTTCACCTGCCTGACTGACCACAAAGGTTCACCTGTCTCACTCATCATACAAGTTCAGCTGTCTGACTTACCATACAGGTTCACCTGCCTGACTCACCATACAGGTTCACCTGCCTGGCTCACCTGTCACTCTCCTCCCACAGGTGAACATCGACAACAGCACCTCTTCGTACACACTGGAGGTGGCAGCCGCCCTCAGGAACGACTCTGGCGTGTACGAATGTCAAGTGAACACCCGCCCCAAGCTCTCTCGCCCCGTGGCTCTCAATGTACAAGGTGAGGCCTCGTGTAGTGTGTCCCCTCACACTGGTGTTCTGCTGTAGTGTGTTCCTTCACACTGGTGTTCTGCTGTAGTGTGTCCCCTCACACTGGTGTTCTGGGGTAGTGTGTCCCCTCACACTGGTGTTCTGGGGTAGTGTGTCCCCTCACACTGGTGTTCTGTGGTAGTGTGTCCCCTCACACTGGTGTTCTGCTGTAGTGTGTCCCCTCACACTGGTGTTCTGTTGTAGTGTGTTCCCTCACACTGGTGTTCTGTGGTAGTGTGTTCCCTCACACTGGTGTTCTGTGGTAGTGTGTCCCCTCACACTGGTGTTCTGCTGTAGTGTGTCCCCTCACACTGGTGTTCTGTTGTAGTGTGTTCCCTCACACTGGTGTTCTGTTGTAGTGTGTTCCCTCACACTGGTGTTCTGTTGTAGTGTGTCCCCTCACACTGGTGTTCTGTTGTAGTGTGTTCCCTCACACTGGTGTTCTGCTGTTGTGTCCCCTCACACTGGTGTTCTGTTGTAGTGTGTCCCCTCACACTGGTGTTCTGTTGTGGTGTGTCCCCTCACACTGGTGTTCTGTTGTGGTGTGTTCCTCACACTGGTGTTCTGTTGTAGTGTGTTCCCTCACACTGGTGTTCTGTTGTGGTGTGTTCCCTCACACTGGTGTTCTGTTGTAGTGTGTTCCCTCACACTGGTGTTCTGCTGTAGTGTGTTCCCTCACACTGGTGTTCTGTTGTGGTGTGTCCCTCACACTGGTGTTCTGTTGTAGTGTGTTCCCTCACACTGGTGTTCTGCTGTAGTGTGTTCCCTCACACTGGTGTTCTGCTGTAGTGTGTTCCCTCACACTGGTGTTCTGTTGTAGTGTGTTCCCTCACACTGGTGTTCTGTGGTAGTGTGTCCCCTCACACTGGTGTTCTGTTGTAGTGTGTTCCCTCACACTGTGTTCTGTTGTAGTGTGTTCCCTCACACTGGTGTTCTGCTGTAGTGTGTTCCCTCACACTGGTGTTCTGCTGTAGTGTGTCCCCTCACACTGGTGTTCTGTTGTAGTGTGTTCCCTCACACTGGTGTTCTGCTGTAGTGTGTTCCCTCACACTGGTGTTCTGCTGTAGTGTGTTCCCTCACACTGGTGTTCTGCTGTAGTGTGTTCTCTCACACTGGTGTTCTGCTGTAGTGTGTCCTCACACACTGGTGTTCGTAGTGGAAACGATTGGGGACAAAATTCTGTGACTTACAAGAAGTTGATTAGAAATATAGATTTGGATACACACACAGAAATCACAATAGCCTGATGCATCAAATGAACAAGTCCATAAGGGCCGTGACGAGGATTCGAACCTACGTCCG
Source organism: Procambarus virginalis (assembly GCA_020271785.1). Taxonomy (NCBI): domain Eukaryota; kingdom Metazoa; phylum Arthropoda; class Malacostraca; order Decapoda; family Cambaridae; genus Procambarus; species Procambarus virginalis. The sequence goes on along the minus strand of WNGS01167104.1, from coordinate 4,015,291 downwards.
AGAGGATCAATTCTTTTGACCATGACGTAGCTCAGTCGATTAAGGCAGCGTCTGGGATCCTCTCGGACCTAGGTTCGAACCGTCGTCACGGCCTTTGTCGATTTGGTCATGTGGAACAACATTTGAAAATTTCCTACAATACACAATAGCGCGTGACATAAATTCAGTAATCATAAAAATTCAGGCGATGAGTCACAATAACGGGACTGAAGTACCGAGAATGGTCCAAGACGGACCGAAACGTCGTCGTCCCTTCACCTTCTAGTGTGTGGTCTGGTCAACAAATCACAAAAATGACTATAAGACGACTTATATGCACTTTTATATAGATGAGAAAATGAATTATGAAGAGTTAATTTTTCAACTACCCTCGACAGTGAAGAAAACATTAAAAATATTGAGAAGATTCGTGTTAGATTCATTAAACTTACCTTTTCGGTCATATGTTTATGTTTAACATAAACAACATATGTTTACAAGAAAGACTGCTACCAAAATATACTAATATATATATATATATATATATATATATATATATATATATATATATATATATATATATATACTAATATATATATATATATATATATATATATATATATATATATATACTAATATATATATATATATATATATATATATATATATATATATATATATATATGCCACTCAGCTCTAGAGGAATATTGAGGTGTCCACTACAACTTTCTGCCCGACTTCCCGCTATAGTATAGTGCATATACTCTACAGTCTACACTATGAGTTACTCCTCTCGCTCTATTTCCCCACAACTAAGAATATAGAGCAGACTCATATATTATGTCTCATATTCCTTATATTCCAATTTTTTCCCCAGGGGGGGGCGTTTAAAAATCCGAAATCATATTTCTCATTATTAAATCACAAATTAGACGGCTATTTACCCCGTGACAGGTAAGATCAACGAATCTGTGACAGGAAACAATAGAATCATTAACTCCTTTAAGTCTTCTCATCCATTGCGGCAAACTGCTCATTAGAAGCTCATGAATCCACCAATCGCAGCTACGCTAACGAACGGAAACTACTTGAAGAGCACCCTCTGTCCCCCCCCCTACCCCCCTCCCCCCCTCACATCAAAATATCATACAATTTTCCAAGAAAATCATAAGGAATATCCAAGGTCCTTCTCCTGAGAAAACAACCAATTAGCGCTCATTAGAGAGGAAATACCTCTGTGCTGGTGTGCTCTAGACTTATTAATGGAAGTGGTGAAGCTGTTGAAGCGGTACACTTTGCGCCCAGATTCACGAAGAAGCTTTTCCCGGGCAAGGGAACCCGGAAGTGAAGACACCAAGCCCAAGATTTACGAAGCAGTTACGCAAGCACTTACGAACCTGGGGCCAGATTCACGAAGCAGTTACGCAAGCACTTACGAACCTGGGGCCAGATTCACGAAGCAGTTACGCAAGCACTTACGAACCTGGGGCCAGATTCACGAAGTAGTTACGCAAGCACTTACGGACCTGGGGCCAGATTCACGAAGCAGTTACGCAAGCACTTACGAACCTGGGGCCAGATTCACGAAGCAGTTATGCAAGCACTTACGAACCTGAGGCCAGATTCACGAAGCAGTTACGCAAGCACTTACGAACCTGAGGCCAGATTTACGAACAGTTACGCAAGCACTTACGAACCTGGGGCCAGATTCACGAAGCAGTTACGCAAGCACTTACGAACCTGAGGCCAGATTCACGAAGCAGTTACGCAAGCACTTACGGACCTGGGGCCAGATTCACGAAGCAGTTACGCAAGTACTTACGAACGTGTACATCTTTCCTCAACCTTTGACGACTTTGGTTACATTTATTAAACAGTTTACAAGCATGAAAACTTGCCAATCAACTGTTGTTATTGTTATAAACAGCCTCCTGGTGCTTCGGAGCTCATTAACTGTTTAATAATTGTAAACAAAGCCGCCAAAGATTGAGAAAAGATGTACAGGTTCGCAAGTGCTTGCATAACTGCTTCGTGAATCTGGCTCCAGGTCTCTAGGGAAGTTGGAAATGTTATTGGCTGGCCGCCGTGGGTGTTGCCAGTGAGAATAAGCCGTCACTTGGCGTGACGTGACGTCACTCTCTGAAGCGTGAGCGGGAGAGATAGGTTATTCTACTTGTCTACCAGGAGGCGGGTTAGTCTACCTGTCTACCATAGTCTACCAATGAGCCAGTAAACTGGTAGCCAAGGTAGACCAATGAGCCAGTAAACTGGGAAAGAGGAGCGTCTGGGACTCTCTGTTTGCCCAACCACTGCGATTCAACGAGACCGATTTAAAGATGCTCAACCAGGATCAGGAGGATGCCCTAATGACCATTCTGCCAACCACAACAGTCAGATGAGTCAGGAGGTAGATCACAATCCCCCCCCCCCCATACCCCTTGTGCGATTCAGTGTATCATTCAACTGATTATTGAGTTTACTTTATTGCCTATTCGTGAGGGAGTATACTCACACATATATATACTCACAGGTATACTCATGTGCGGATATGTGAGTATAGTTGATTGGATACAGAGGGCCAAGACAACCTGTTGTTAATACAGAGACCAACGTAATGTTAATTTCATTAATAATTTATTTGTGATTTTTAATCATTTATAATTTATTATTCATTCTTAAAATAAAACTGATTGAGTCAGAATTCACTAATCTGAACAGATTAAACCAAGAACTCACTGATATAAACAGATTAACCAAGACCTCCCTGATCTAAACAGATTAAACCAGACCTCCTGATCCAGACATATTAAACCAAGAACTCCCTGATCCAGACATATTAAACCAAGAACTCCCTGATCCAGACATATTAAACCAGAACTCCCTGATCCAAACAGATTAAACCAAGAACTCCCTGATCCAGACAAATTAAACCAAGAACTCACTGATCCAAACAGATTAAACCAAGAACTCACTGATCCAGACAGATTAAACCAAGACCACCGCTGCTCACTTCTTGGAAGCGAGAAAAGATATACCCTTTACTGTCCTCGGAGCGTGTTAAAGACTTCGAGGAATCAGATGTCCATCAGGAGCGTCGCCTCAAGGTCTTCCCAGAAGGCAGCGTCCGTGGAGTGATTGGCCGTGTTGTTGACAAGGGCTCTCAGAAGGGAACTTTGGAACTAGCGTTCAACTTTGCGCATGTCAAGTTACGGGAATAGGCTAAGTTATTCAGGGCGCTGTCGGAGGTGCTTGATTCAACCTCTCCAAACTTATATATATATATATATATATATATATATATATATATATATAATATATATATATATATATATATATATATATATATATGAGTGAAAGCCTGTCACTTCTCGACAGGTGAGAGATCTGATGAACGAATTTAAGGGAGATCATAATATTCAAGCTAATGCGAGGGGAAACAGAGAGAGATGGAAAGAGGGAGAGAGAAAGTGAGAAAAAGAGAGAGAGAGAGGAGAGAGAGAGAGAGAGAGAGAGAGAGAGAGAGAGGAGAGAGAGAGAGAGAGAGAGAGAGAATGCAAAGGGGGAACAAAGTGAAACAGAAGAGTCCCTTGATGCATAACTCACATCAAAGGTGGAGATACGTCCAATACGTAGCTTTTTACCTTCACACAACGTATATACGTGTGTGTGGGACTCGATGCCCAGCTGACAAAAACTCTGAATCCCAAATATATCAACATACAGATGACGTGATTTAAGAAATAT